>JASAND010024044.1:0-12879 GCA_030248195.1 Trissonchulus latispiculum
AAGTTACGTATTGCTCCTTTGCCTACAAAATGGGTATGGTAAATTTCCCATATAATCAAAAACAGTAACTAGTAACTTGTTACAGAATCCAAGTACAGAAGAAGTATACACATCGTTGTAAAGCTCTAGTCATGCTCTTTTCAACGCGCCCGTTGACTGCTAAAAGTGTGATCCCGTTTGCTACTGTTTATTAGATCGCCTGAACGCTTTGCCTCTGACTGATGAGCGCGGTATTACTCATTCGTTGAAAGCAATAAATTATGGTTTGTAGTTGTATTTGAATATCTATTTATGGGGGATTAGGCGGTTAATTCGCATATTTATCTATTTTGGATGTTTATAGTTCCGCGTAAAACAAGACTGGCCATCTATTGCAAAGACAGTAGTAAAGTGAAGTGAAAATGCAGAATCCACAAGGTCGGCAATTAAATGATTGATCATCACCAATAATATAATGAATTCACAAGTTAAGAAATATTTCTGCCAAATAGAAACTTGCAAGCATTCCGCAAAATTTTCGAAACCTAGTGCTTTTCCAGACCTTTGTTTTAAGATGGTAGTACCACTAACGGGATTTTGCGAGTAATTTTTCCATGGATGAAGCAATCTTGACAAAATATTGGGTGAAGCAAGTCTGGTTGACAAGCTATCTTTGCGCAAAGTATTTGTGTCGTAGTGCATAATTGGCTAGCTACCATCACGCATTGCGCAAATAATCAAAAATTTATTTAATCCATATATATTGCATTTGAATCCACTATGTGAAAGAGCACAAAAAGCACTTTTAAATGATCTGCATATCTCTTCTGTACATGGTTTCTATCAAAAGTTACAGATGATTTTACATATGGCTGATTTACGTTGACCGTTTGCAAAAGCAATGTAATGTTAGATCATTTTATACAAAAATTAAATCTATTGGGTTTTAGAGGTTGTCATTGTGTTACTTGTGTGTATTATTTAACACAAAACACTATGCAGTTATTTGAACGAATTGTAAAATCCCAAAGCTAAAGCAATCTATGGTTTGTTTTGAAAAATGAATAATTAAATATAATAAAAAATAGAAAATCTTTGTTTCAATTTTCTCGTATCTGCTTCAATCAAACTTGACCAAATTTTGCAGATATGTTCCATGTCGGCATGCGCTGAGGCCGTTTTCCTTGTTTCTGGAAAAACACAAAAATAGGAAAGATATAGAATTTAGGAATTTTTGAAATATGGTAAAAACGGAAACTCATTTTTATGAAAAACTAAAAAGTTGCCTAGGCGTACATGTAAACTAACCCTACACACAAAATTTCAGATAAACTGATACACGTTTGAAGGACATATTTAAATTTAAAGCTTTTAATACATTTCCTCTTGTGTAGATAACAAGCCAGTCCCTGCGCGTAGCCCAGTTTATTTGATGCAGAAGATAATAGAGAATAAATGTGCCAAATTTCAAGCCTGGACTTTAGATACTGTGAACTAAAAACTTAATCATTCGCTTTGAAATTTGGCACATTTGTTCTTTCTTATGCCCTGCATCAAACGAGCTGGCCAACTGCGCTGCGAGGACTGACTTGCTGTCTACACAAAAGAAATGTATCAAAAGCTTTGAAATCAAATATCTCCTTCAATCGTCGTTCAATTCATTTAAAATTGCTCGTGCAAGCTTCATTATGCTCAGGCCGTTCTTTCAGTTTTTAATAAAACTAAATTTTTCGTTTTATATTATTTTGAAATATTGTAAATTGTATCTTGCCTACTGTTGCACTTTTCCTAAAATTAAGAAAAGGGCCTGAAGGTAAACGCATAAAACATATCTTCCAAATTTGATCAACTTTCGTTGAAGCAGTGACGAGAAAATCAAGATCAAAGATTTTGTAACTTTTAATTGTTTGCCTTGAGAATTTACATGCTTTCAAGCAGCTGAGTAGTGTCTTTTGTTAAATAATACACATAAGCAACACACTAATAACCTTTAAAACCCAATAAATTTAATTTTTAGATAAACTGCTATTACTTTACATTGAAGGTGCAAACGGTCAAAGTAAATCAGCCGTATATAAAAGTATCCGTAACTTTTGATAGAAACCACGTACAGAAGGGATGTACATATCGTTCTAAAGCTCCTTTTGTGCTCTGTCACATGGTAGATTCAAATTTAGTGTATACGGTTTAAATAAAATTTTGATTATTTGCGCATTCGCAAAGCCATGATGATAGCAAGCCGATTATTCAATCTCAGACACCAAAATTTTGTGCAAAGATAGCATGCCAAACAAACGTGTTTCACCTATAATGTCGTCCGGTTTGCTTTATTTATGCCAAGATTAGGTAGAGAATCCCGCTAGTGGTACTACCACCTTAAGGTGGTGGTATCCTTTTGTGCAGTGCTTTTGTGGTGATTTTTTTCTAACGCCATACCTTTCGAAATTTTGGGAGTTGCAAAGAGTTTTGTACATCGTTTTAAAGCTTATTATCTGTACATTCGCATGAGCTTACAGAACTGGCGAAATTAACACAAAAATAGCAGAAATTTTCTGACAAGCTGATATTTAACAGGATGAATATAGACCAAACGTTTTTGAACATAGATTTCTCAAAACTGAAGAATCGGCCAAAAGTTCTTATTGTGCCACGATATAAAGGACATATGGGCTGAGGGACGTTTTTTGGATTTGGCTCAGCCAGACTTAACGGTCGAGAAAATTGGCCAAATGCACAGTAAACACGAAATTTCGCAACTTCGTATTGAGTTTTCTTGCTACTCAATATGTTTTACCCAAACCAAGAAAAACGACCCTCCGCAGAAGTGCGAATTTCGATTCTGCCGAAAATCTCCGGAATCCGTCGAGTAGTTTTTGACAAATCGATGTTCGAAACAAAATAATCGCAATTCTGATCTGTATGTTCTTCGTGGCGTTTCATGACTAAGAGTAGATGATTGGCCTTTTCTTGCCACGGCTGTTAAATTTTGGGTCGCGACGTTTCGCATTACCACTATACTACCCAGGGTACCCTGGGTAGTATAGTGGTAATGTTACACAGGAGTGGCGCGTACGGTCACGGATCAAATCCCGGACCACCTCTTATCCCAACAGCCCTCTTAAGGGCTACCAGCCTGAAGACGCCCATAGGTAAAGATGGGCGAAACGTCGCGACCCAAAATTTAACAGCCGTGGCAAGAAAAGGCCAATCATCTACTCTTAGTCAAAATAATCGCAGTTTTGCCAAAATGGTTTTTCGGCCAAATCTCTAGCTGAAAGCAATAAAGTCCGGCTAATAGGCATTCATAAAATGTGCATTTGGACGATGTATCAGTTGAGTATAACTAAGCCAATTTTGTCCTTAACATGTGGCAGTAACTTTGCAAAAACTGATTTCCTCGAAAATGGCCATTTTTTGACCCTAACAACAATGCTTTGCTTATACTGACTAACCACTGGAGATCGCTCAAAGGTTGTAAAAGCAAAAATGTTCATTTTCGAGTTCTCTTTCCAGCCATACCAACCAATTACGTGTCTTGTCTACCTACTGGGAGCTCAAGGCCAAAAACCAAAACTTTCCTATCTTTTGGCCTAAGAATACAGGACTGGTCCTAAAATGTTAAAGAGCACGGAAATAGGTTATTTCATAAGTTTTAGCCCTTTGCGTAAAGGATTAAAGCCGTTTAGTCAAAAATACCCGAAAGGAAACCAGCACCTTAAGGACGTGTGTACACCTGGCACTCCCATTGAATGAGCCAACGCTAAAACCGATTGAGCCAAACTTGTTAGTCAGTAGAGTGATTGAGCCAACCATTATTAGGATTGAGCCGCTTTTAGTTAATTAGTAAAATGCATTTTATTGTGGGAGAGCCAAATGTATCTTATCACTCCCTTGATTGATCCATGATCCAAAAATTTGTATAAAATTCAAAAATAATGATTGGTGATTGAGCCACCGATTTATTTGTCTTTATTTGTGTCCCTGCGTTAATAATTTAATTCTGAAATTTGAAAATTTTAAGTTAGTAGTTGACGATCAATGCAACTGAATTCTAGCTAACCTAAGGTTTATGAAGGTTCGGTTCTAAATTTGATAAAGTTTGGTGAGCATCAATCAGCATTCAGCACATAGGTGTAATTGGGGGGGGGGTTTGGGGGGGTAACCCCCCCAGCCATTTTTACAAACCCCCCCAAAAATTTTTGGGGGCCCAAGGCCCCCCCCCCCCGACTGGGGGGGGGGGGGGTAGTCGCGCCGAAGGCGCGAAAAATTGGCCAAAAATTGGGTATTTCTAGGGTATTCTGGCTCAATATTAACCTTATTTTAGACTTAGAAACATGTTGGCTATCAAGTTTTCGAGTTTAAAACCCCTGTCTAATGTCAAAATTACTTCATAATTGAAAGGTTTTTGGCATTAGCAATGCCTGAAAAATGCGATTTTTGAAAAAAAAATATAAAATTTTTTTTGGGGGTGGTGTGGGGGGGTGGTGGGTTTGGGGGGGTCTAAAAAGGGGCCCCCCCCCAAAATTCCGGGGGAGGGGGCCCCCCCCAACCCAAATCCCCGTTACACCTATGTTCAGCAATATATTCATTCAGATTCAGCAAGCAAGCGAATTGAAATGTCTTTATTGTTCCATGTTTTCCGGGCGATTATGCACACAAAAAGACCGGGACGGTTCAACTATAGGTGTAACGGAGATTTTGGGGGGGCGGGTCGGCTCGTCCATGAGGTGTGACGGAGATTTGGGGTGGGGGGGGCTCATAGGTGTACCAGGCTACAGTTTACCCCCTGTGAGACCCCCCACGGAGAGGCCAAACCCCCACCCCCCATACCCGACCTCGACTACTCCCCCCCCCCCCCAAGCCAGCTCAGACCTCCCTCCCCCTAAAATGGTGTCCAAACAAGAGAAAAAATGCTAAATTTTTGCAATTCTTCAAAAATTTTATGAAAAAATTGTCTAGAAACAGTTAAAAGCGCTAATAAATAGGTTTTGCAACGCAATACGAGTGGTTTTTTATTAGATTTATGTCGAAAATAGTAGATTTTATGTCCAAGAAGGGCCATTTTTAGCTAAACAAATTTGGGTACAGTTTGGGTACATTTTTTTGCAAATTTCCGATTTTTGAGACTCCCCCAAGCCAGATTTGGACTTTTTACACCCCCCCCCCTCCTCAACCCAAACAGGTGGTACACCTAAGGGGGGGGCTCCCCCAACTTTTTGGGGGGCCTGCCCCTCTGGTTCTGGAGACCCCAGAACTACCCCAAAAAATTTTTTCTGTTTCTATACCAAAAATCGCATTTTCAGCCGTTTCTAATGCCTGTCTAGAACCACTGTCTAATGATAAAATTATATACTTCATGGTTGAATGTTTTTTGGCATTAGAAAAGGCTGAAAATGCGATTTTTGGCATAAAACCAGAAAATGTTTTGGGGGAGGGTTGGAGGGTCCTGGCTCCAGAGACCAGGTGGAGGCCCCAGAAAAAGTTGGGGGAGGGCCTCCCCCTCCCCAACCCTAAACACCGTTACACCTATGATTATGGTCAAGGTCCGTCCGCCAACTATATATCGGGCTTAAGATTTTATATTATAAGCCGATTCGCTGATTACGTTATAAATGGAGGAAATTGTGGTTTGCACTCTGGAAAAGGATTGACTTCTTAATTTCAATCCTTTTCCAGATCAGAACTCAGTTCCTCACCTCAATTCTGGATTTTTTTACTATATGGAAAATCCTAGTGCACAACGTGCATACTGGAGTTGCCTCACCGTCGTAGAATTCAGTTGGCACGGCGCGCGAACGGGTCTCTAATCGCCGCGCTGAGCCTTTTACACCCATTATAGTGGAGCGCTCTCGCGCTCCTCTATAATATACTGTCACATCATTTCACCAAAAGTCAGTCACCAAAAATTACTCCAAAACGACTTCTACTTACCCAATGAAATTCGATGATGAAAATCCAGCATGAAAATCCTGTGGGTTCCCATGTTTCGTTCAAATCCAAAAATGGCCAGAGGAACTGAGTTCTGGTTTGGAAAAGGGTTGGAATCTTAAAAATCCAACCTTTTTCCAGAGTGCAAACCACAGTTTCCTCCAATACGAAAAAAATCAGCATGAAAATGCAAATAGGGTTTTTAAATCTTAAAATGCTGAGAATAGTAAGTGGTCCTGCCGGACGACCGAAATATAGAAATATAAGGCGAGTCATTCATATAGCTGTTAGCGCAGGAGCATCGGAGATTTGGGGTGGGAGAGGGATGCCCTTTCCATAGTTTCACCTTCACCGAATATTTTGGCTAGGGTGGGGGCATAGGTGTGGCTGGGCAAAAAATCTGGAGGGGGATTCCCGACGGAGGATGGGGGACCCCCTAAATTTTCGATTTTATGCCATTTTTGGCCACCTTTTGGCCAAAAATCTGGGGGGGGGATAGCAAAAATCTGAGAATCTGGGGGGGGGTGGTCGCCAAAATTTGTCATTTTGGTGTGGGTCCCCCACCCCCCCAACACATTGTTAGGGGTACGTACTGGCTACTGCCCCCAAACTCCGACCTCACAAATTTCCAAAAATAGCTTAACACAAAAATTTCTGTATCTTAGCGCCTTTTTCGTCAAACAGGGCTTGTTTTTTCTTGGTATATACATACTGTACACAAGCGATTTAAAGCTAAAATTTAAAGGACAATTTATTTATTAAAATTTAGCAAACGCTTTGGTTCCAAAAAAGCACTGGGGAGGGGGTAGCCGGAGGGGGAAGTTCCGGGGGGCGGACGCGGAAGTCGGAATGGAAGGGGGCGAAAAACTCTGGGGAGCCTAGGGGTAAGGGGGGGGGGGTTGGGGGGGTAGCCCCCCCCAAGCCTTTTTTCAACCCTCCCCCAAAACTTTTTGGGGGGGGACGTCCCCCCCCCCAACTGGGGGGGGGGGGGGGGTAGTCGCGCCCCAGGCGCCAAAAATGGCCAAAAATTGGGTTTTTTGGGGGTTAATTTTTTAAAAATTTTAAAAAAATTCCAAAATTTTTGCTTAAACAGTTTATTATTATGAGAAATACACGTTTTTAACTGTATTATGGATCTTATGACTCAATATTGTCTTTATTTTGGACTTGGAAACATGTTGGCAATCAAGTTTTTGAGTTTAAAACCACTGTCTAATGTTAAAATTACTTTATGGTTAGATGTTTTTATCATTAGCAACGGCTGAAAATGCGATTTTTGGCATAAAAAATGAAAAATTTTTTTGGGGGAGGGTTGGGGGGGTCCTGGGGGGGGTTGGGAGGGGTCGCCAGAGGGGGCCCCCCCAGAAAATGTTGGGGGGGGGGGTGCCTCCCCCACCCCAAATCTCCGTTACACCTATGCTGGGGAGGATGTATTCTGCTAAATTTTGGGGGATTGATCGACGGGGGTTGCTTCCCAATCCAAATCTCCGTTACACCTATCATTCACAGCAAAGCTCCAATTAATAATAAAAACTAGCAGCATTCACCGCTTTGTTGCTAAAATTCTATGCCATTGCCAATTCAGGCAATTCCTTCCATCACTGATAAAAATTTGAATTAAGCTTAGAAAGCCTGGAGTTAGCTAGCTTAACATTGCATTGACCGGTAATAAATAAACAATAATTTTGAAGTTTATCATTGAAATTATTTGTGTGCGGAAATAATCAGGGCCAAATAAATTGGTGGCTCAATCAGTAGCCTTTATGTACAATTTCCTCACAAATTTTCGAGGTATGGATCAATCATGGGAGTGATAAGTGACATTTAGCACACCCATAATAAAATGTGTTTTACTGATGAATAAAAGGTGGCTCAATCCTAAATTTGCTTGGCTCAATCACAGTACTGCATAGCAAGTCTGGCTCAATCGGTTTTGGCGTTGGCTCATTCAGTGGGAGTGCCAGGTGTGCACACGTACCTTAAGGAGGTGGTTCGGGTTCGTGTATTGTTGACTATAAAAGCGCAATTGTCGTTGAAATTCATTCAACTTAGCTACAATTGCTACATTGCGACATTGCTACATTGCTACATTGCTAAAAATTTGCTACATTTAGCCAAGAAAGTATTTTAGAAAAGTCGCGGCGTGAAAATTTGGGTTTTGAAGAAATTAGTCCGCCATAACTTCTACTGTGGCCACCCTACACTGACAAAGTTATAGTCATTCGAATCCTTTCAGCAAGATCAACAACTTTGCTCTTATATTCTTTGATTCCTTTCGAATTAAGAGATAACCGCGGAAATTTATTTTTGAATTCCAAAACTGACTATTTCTCGAAAAATCAAATATTGCAAGATTTCGACAGCTATATTTCGACAGTATTGTAAACATTTGTAGACCTAAAGTACATGTTATGCCCAATGGACAAAAATTATCCCAACTCCAAGAATTGAGCAAATTACAGTCTTTCAAAGTTTGCTGCAAATACCCGAACCAGCACGTTAAATAGGAGTTGCAAAACCTAAATTTCATAATTTGGCACAAAAAACTCGACCCTATGCTGAACATAGGGTTTCTGAATAAAAAGAAGTGACTTATACTACAAATCACGCACTGTTTTAGTTTCCGTTTTATACATTCCTGCTCCATCAGGAATAAAAAACATTCAATAGGTCAATATTGAGTCAAAAAGTCCATAATATAGTTAAAAACGTAAGTTCTCGAATAAAATAATAAACAGTTTAAGACAAAAATTTGAACTTTTTTGAAATTTTTACCCTAAAAATACAAAGATAGTGGGCGACATTCCAGTGGCGGATCCAGGATTTTGAAAAGGGGGGGCCCGCTGAAAAATTTTTCTGGGGGGTAATCAAATTTTTCCGGGGGGGGGGGGGTAGTAAACATTTGCTTTTTCCATGAACAAAATATTTTTACAAGAAAATATTGTGTATATATGGAAAGGTTAGTTCACTTGCCAATTTGAAAACAACTACAGCCCGTGAGCCGTGAGTGTAGCAAAGTATAGAGAATATATATACACAAGAAGCCCACGGGGGTCTGGGGGGCAGAGCCCCCCAGAAGTTGAATAATTTTTTGAAATTGGAAAAAAAAACCGTCATGCAAACTTTTGAAAAGATTAAATAAATACAATGGAAATGTACATGTATATATAGTAACTTACGAAGTGAAAAACGTGCCCCCCAGAAGTTGAAGAATTTTTTGAAATCTTGGAAACAGGTTAACGCGGGGGGGGTCCAAGCCCCCCCCCAACCCGGACAAGGTACAAGCCCTATCGCCGTCGGGGACAAGGGGTAACGAAAAAATGGCCAAGGGGTAACGAAAAACAGCCGGAAAAAAATTAGTTTTTACACTAAAATTTCAAAAAATTTCCTGCTTCGCCGGAATTTTTTAACTAAAATGTTTAATTTTTCGGGAAAATCCCACAAAATTTTGAAATGTTTACCAGAAATTGAAGATTTTTTGCAAATTTCGGCAAAAAATTGCTAATTTTAATAAGATTAGCGCTAATGTACAGGCCCTAAGGTACAAGCCCCCCCTGAAAATCTTTGTTCAAGGTACAAGCCCCCTCAAAATTATTCGGGGACAAGCCCCCCCCCAGGACCCGACCCTATGTTAATGTATGCTAGGAAAATTCAGCAATTCAAATGTTTAAAACTATTAGTTAAGATGAGATGAGTTATTGAGTTACATAATCGATCAGTGGAAAACCAAAACGGGAATTGGATGCTTTTCAGAATTTTTCACTTCCACGATTTATTCTAGAACACTTTCTGAAGCTGCCAATTAGCAATCTTGCATTGCACATTTATCTATATATATATACGTTATGAAAGTAAAATAAAATTTGTATATATATAAGCCGGTATATAGTAATAAAATAAACTGAAAGCGTTGAGTACAATTAATTATATATATACTTACAAAACAGGAAAGGAAACAAAATAGAAGACACTTTAAGAGACAGAAGTTCCGTCACAGAATTAAGTACGTATAAAGCAGCACGGAAGTATAAGTGCGCCGCAGGCGAAATTTTTTAAAAAATTTATTTAAATTTATTTATTTATTTATTTATTTATTATTATTATTATTATTATTATTATTATTAGAAATTTATTAAAATTATGCTTAATTTTGGGGATGTATAAAAGCCGGCCCGTCTCGGCCCGGCCCGGCCCAGGGCCGGGCCAAAACTATATAAAACCCGGCCGGGCCGGAAACTATATAAAACCCGGCCGGGCCGGAAACTATATAAAACCCGGCCCACTATAAATGCTGTATATTTTGGGCCGGAAATAGTATAAAACCCGGCCCGAATTTCATTTTTAATGATTTGGGCCGGAAATAGTATAAAACCCGGCCCGAATTTAAATTTTACCATTTTGGGGCGGAAATTGTATATAACCCGGCCAGAATTTCATTTTTAATGTTTTGGGCCGGAAATTGTATAAAACCCGGCCCGAACTCCAATTTTGATATTTTGGACCGGAAATAATATAAAACCCGGCCTGAATATCATTTTTAATTTTTTTGCCGGAAATAGTATAAAACCCGGCCCGAATTTCATTTTCAATGTTTTGGGCCGGAAATAGTATAAAACACGGCCCGAATTTAAATTTTACATATAGTGGGCCGGAAATTGTATAAAGCCCGGCCCAAATTTCATTTCTAATGTTTTGGGCCGGAAATTGTATACATTGGACGGGTTTTATACAATTACCGGCCCAAAACATTAAAAATGAAATTCGGGCCGTGTTTTATACTATTTCAGAACAAAACATTAAAAATGACATTCGGCCCGGGTTTTATCTTATTTCCGGTCCAAAACATTAAAATTGGAGTTCGTACCGGGTTTTATACAATTTCCGGCCCAAAACATTAAAATTGGAGTTCGGGCCGGGTTTTATACAATTTCCGTCCCAAAACATTAAAAATGAAATTCGGGCCGGGTTTTATACTATTTCCAGCCCAAAACATTAAAAATGAAATTCGGGCCGGGTTTTATATTATTTCCGGTCCAAAATATTAAAATTGGAGTTTGGGCCTGGTTTTATACAATTTCCGGCCCAAAACATTAAAAATGAAATTCGGGCCGGGTTTTATACAATTTCCGGTCCAAAATATTAAAATTAGAGTTCGGGCCGGGTTTTATACAATTTCCGGCCCAAAATATGAAAATTGAAATTCGGGCCGGGTTTTATACTATTTCCGGCCCAAAACATTAAAAATGAAATTCGGGCCGGGTTTTATAGAATTTCCGGCCCAAAATAGTAAAATTTAAATTCGGACCGGGTTTTATACAATTTCCGGCCCAAACTATGAAAATTGAAATTCGGGCCGGGTTTTATACTATTTCCGGCCCGAAACATTAAAAATAAAATTCGGGCCGGGTTTTATATATACTATTTCCGGTCCAAATTTATTAAAAGTGGAGTTCGGGCTGGGTTTTATACTATTTCCTGCCAAAAATATACAGCATTTTATAGTGGGTCGGGTTTTATATAGTTTCCGGCCCGGCCGGGTTTTATATAGTTTTGGCCCGGTCCTGGGCCGGTCCGGGCCGGGCCGGGCCGGCTTTTATACATCCCCCTTCACTCGAAATATGCATTATAAACAGCTGAAAAATTTTCCAGGGGGGACAGGAATGTCAAAGGAGGGGGCCCAAATCGGGAAAGGGGGGGCCCGGGCCCATAGGTGTAACGGGGATTTGGGTTGGGGGGGCTCCCTCCCCCGGAATTTTGGGGGGCCTTTAGACCCCCCCCCAACCATTGTTTCCTTGGGGGGGGGGGTGGGGGGGTATCCCCCCCCGGCAAATTTTTTGACAAATTTTACCCCCCCCCCCCCACCCGAGAATTTTTGTCTTGCCCGCCCCCAACCTTCGGCTTACCCCCCCGACCCACCACCCAGATATTTTCTGGCCCAAAAAGTTAGCTAAATTTGGCCTAAAAATGGCCATTTTATGAAAACTTTTTCTAAAAATTTTGTCTTTAAAATCGCTTTAAAACGGTGCAAAAACGCTGAAAACGATAAAAACAAAGCCTTGTTTTTGACGAGAAAAAGCGTTAAAATACAGAAAATTTTGCGTTTTCAGGCCATTTTTCGAAATTTCTGAGGTCCGAATTCTGGGGGGGGGGGTTGGGGGCGGGGGGGTACCCCCATCACATTTCTGGGTCGACCACCAACCACCCAAGATTTACCCCCCCCCCCAGACCCAAAGTTCCAGGGAAACTATGCCCCCCACGACCCCCCCAAACTTCCCCCAAAAAAATTTTTCAATTTTTATGCCAAAAATCGCATTTTCAGCCATTGCTAATGCCGAAAAACATGAAATCATTAAGCAATTGTAACATTAGACAGTGTTTTTAAACTCGAGAACTTGATTGCCAACATGTTTCTGAGTCTAGAATAAGGTCAATATTGAGTCTAGAAGTCCATAAAACCGTTATAAACGTGTATTTCTCGCGATAATAAACACGTTAAGCCAGAAATTTGGACTTTTTTGAAAAAATTTGCAAAATTTGTCCAAAAAATGCCCAATTTTTGGGCAATTGGGCTCTTTTCGCGCCTTCTGCGCGACTACCCCCCCCTTCAGATGGGGGGGGGGGCCGGGGCCCCCCAGAATTCTAAAAGTGGGTCAAAAATGGTGCCTGGGGGGGTCACCCCCCAAACCCCCTCCCCCCAATTACAGCAATGCCTGGCTGCCGGCCCCATAGATGCGTTAGGGGGGGGGTGGGGGGACCCCCCCCACCAAAATGACAAATTTTGGCGACCCCCCCCCCCAGATTTTCAGATTCTTGGTACCCACCCCCCCAGATTTTTGGCCAAAAAGTGGTCAAAAACGGCATAAAATCGAAAATTTAGGAGGGGGTCCCCCCACCCCTCCGTCGGAACCCCCCCCCCCCCAGATTTTTTGCCCAGCCACACCTATGGAGCAATACGTAACTGAACGAAGTACA
>JASAND010024046.1:0-34694 GCA_030248195.1 Trissonchulus latispiculum
GGGAAAGCTGAAAATTTGGCCTACTGAGCGATTTTTTAGGGAAATATTTGGTACCAAAAGGGCACTAGGGAGGGACAAAGTCGTTTATAAGGAGCTCCCATTAGAATAAGTCCATGATTCTAATGTGGAAGATTTTGAAAATCTCCAAAAATACTTTTAATAGGTGACGAGAAGTAGTGATTAGCATTCACGACTGTCGTCCTAGCAACCTGTTTATTGCTTTTTTCAAAAATGCTTGATGGTTAAAAACAGTGTAAAATTGCAGAGTTGACACCGTCATCAGAAGTGCAGTGTGACAACGAATCCCTCACCAAAATAGATGGATACCTATTGTCAGAGCTGGTTTATTTTAGTGCATTTTGATCCATGTAATCATATAATTAATATATACCACGTGTGTGTATAACTAAATTTTTATGCTTTATTTTATAAAATGTATGTATTTGTTTAGGAGCTTAGTCTCCAGCTGCTGTTCCTGGACGGGGAGGAAGCGTTCGACTATTGGACGTCCACGGACTCCCTGTACGGGGCCAGACACCTGGCCGATCTCTGGCACACAAAGGAGGTGGCCATCAACGGAGTGCCTTCTGGGGCCAGCCATCTGGATCAAATTGTACGTATCATGTTTGTTTACAAAACTGACAAAACAGAATGATAGAAATGTACAGAAGTGACTGTCAGAACATGGATTGGCATTTTAAACAGGGGCGCACCCAGGATTTTGAAAAAGAGGGAGGGGGGTCGAGCCGAAAAAATTTTTGCTTCCGCCAAACGCGCTTACGCTAGGTGGGGGTGGCGGCAACAATTTTCAACAGTGTTGCTGCAGCGCAGGTGTCGAAATTTGCTAATAGTCCGGATATAATACACTCAGGATGTCTGGGGGGCGGAGTCCTCCAGAAGGTGACAAATTTTTGAAATTATGAAAAAATCCGTAATGGAATTCTTTTTTACAAAGAATTTAATAAAAGTTTACAAATTTTTTGACATTATGGAAAAATTTGTAATGGAAACTTTGAAAAGATTTGGATAAAAAGCTCCGTTTGTTCAACGAATTAAAAAACTTGAGCTAGAAAAGCGCGTCCTATGCGATAATTTTTAAAAATCGAGATAGAATGGTGCCGCATGCACGAGAAATTTAAAAACTAAGCTGCAAAAGCGCTGCAGGCACAAAAAACTTTAAAAGTTGAAAGAAGATTTCTGAAAAGAAATTTTTGAAATTAAGATAGAAAGGAGCCGCAGGAGACGAACAATTTTAAAAATTGATATATATATATAAGATATGATATATATTGATATATATATATATATATATATGATATGATATATATATATATATGATATATATTGATATATTGATATATATTTAGTAAAATTTTAAATTCCTTGATAGTTGCCTCTTCTCTAACTTTAGAGGGAGGGGCTTTGTGTAAGAAAAAATCTATAGTTACAGAATCAATTATATAACCTCAATCAGTGTTGTTTGGTAAAGTCAAAACTTAAGGGAGACTGCTTTGCTTGGAATGCTTGAAATAAGATTCTATGCACAATAAGGTGGATGCAAATTATTTTGTTAGGTTTCCTTTTTTTAGATGCCAGCTGTAGACGCTGTTTGCTGGCTTAACAGCTGTCACCATTCATTCATTCATTCAGTACAAAAAATCTTGAAGTTTACATACTTCAGAGAGAAAAAGGCTGAAACAATTTGTTGTGTACGTATTATCATATCGTTTTTATTATGTTTAGTTATAGTATTATTTTTGTTATTTTAGGATGTATTTGTCCTGCTGGATTTGCTGGGGACGTCCACGCCTCAGGTTCATAACTATCCTCAGAATCGTGGCAGGGTCTATGAGCAGCTACCATTAATTGGTAAAGTAAACTGTTTTCCTCTGGCCTAAATAAACACGTAGTTTAATCATAAAGAAATGATGAAGATAGTTTAATGTGATGTTTGATGGAAAGCTGAGGAGGACATTCAGTCAGTCTTGTGACCTTTAGGCAGGCATTTATTTATTTATTTATTCAGAAATAGGTTAAGGGAATTTTGAAAAATACTAGGAGTTACAACTGGTAAATAAAAATTGCAATGAAATTAATTATTTCAATTCCCACTCACAAATAAATTTGGGTAATTATGCCGAAACGAATAGCGCTTTCTCTTTTTCGTCAGTTGAGTTTTAATAGTCGATTTTGGTTCATCTGAGGAATTTCAGGAAATGTAGAGTACATAGAGTGAACTTAAGCGTCCAGGGGATTGTGTATTTTTGAACTTTTGTTTATTATGGTGGATATCTGTAGGAGTAGGCACCTGACTTATAGCCATAACACTACTGGTTGTCTACAACTTGATCATTCGATTTTTTATTTTTGCTTTTCAATTTTTTGTTTCAGAAAATCAATTGAAGAGTCGTGTCCTTGGTTGTATGAAGCCTTTGCCTGGAATTTTTACCGGTCGCGACTTCAGTTTCGTTGGCCCGGAAGGCATACAGGATGACCACATACCATTCCTAAGGAAATGTACGCTTCGTTTCTTTCCTGTGTTTACCACTAAGGAAATTTTGAAGTATGTAAATGCTCATTTACGACATGGATAACAGTCAAGGTTTACCTATAGCGTGCAGGGTTGGGAGTCTCGGTCTAGATCTCGCCCATAACTCGAGACTTGGCCGGTCCCGGTCTCGGCCTCGCTCACCCAAAAGTCGTGGTCTCGGACCGAGACCGGAAATTTTTTGAAAACATCAAATTTCAGCGAAAATTTTAAATCAATGTAACTAAAATTAACTGACGAGGTGCGGTAACCGTATGTTTATGTGTGAAAGTCCCTAATACTGGGCCTAAGCCTCAAAAGCCGAGATTTGGGCAGTCTCGGTGAAATCTCGGTCTCGACCAACCTTGATATCGTCGGACGAAAAATAGACGAAAAGGGAAAAGCGTCAGAACCGTTCGTTTGCATGTATGCCTACGTGGTGTGTACTTAGATGAAATGAAAGAACTTCATGTTTATAGAGTGTAGGTTAGGTGAAATTTCAAACACTGTCGAATGGGCGAACACGGTTATTATGTACAGTGCCTGTGCGTTGTGTTCTGCAACTGCAACCCTTTTTATTGCGTAAAGTGTTTCTGGTTCTCTCCAGAAAAATTCGTAATCTTGTAAAGATTTGGCTCCGCCGGGAATCGAACCACGAACCTCCCGGACTGCAGTCAGGCGTGCAACCACTACACCACGGAGCCAGGAGAGAAGATCACATAATTTGCATATCATTGGTGCTCTCTGTACAATCTCAGCTCTCAGATCAGTGTCTGGCACCGAATTTCGTAAATCTTTCCCATTCTTGCCTCGTTTCAGTCTTTTTTCTATTTCCATTTCAGCCGTCCCAGTGGTTCATGTGATCCCGTATCCCTTTCCGCCGGTCTGGCATCGGGAAGAGGACAATCGAGCCTCTCTGGACGATGATACGCTCCTAAATTTGGCCTCCATTCTCCGTGTTTTCACGGCCCAATATTTGCATCTGAATCCGAATAGCAGCACCAGCGGATGACGTGAGGCTGCGAAAAGTGGCGATGAACTTTGACCAGCCCCCCCCCTTGCGTCTAGGTTATTCCCTATCTTGAGCAGAAAGTTTAAAAGCTCTTTGCAATAAGTCTTAATAAATAAGCATTACAATAATATGCATTACGTATTATATCTATGCTGGTATTAGTGCAATGCAATTTTGAGGGGATTAACGTTTTTTTAGTGGTATGCAGGTAAAGTTGCTGCTGTGATCTACTGAATAAAGTTTGCTTTAGCATGAATTATGTAGATAAGACAGGCAAGAAGCTGCTGCCAAAAGTGACTATATATGTATTCAAGAATCAAGAGTACGTAATCATAATAGTGTGAGGGAAGTGTCAAATTTTCTGCTACCATCTCTTGGTTCAGACTATACTTAGTGATGTTTCCAAAAATGGGTGGCGCATAATCTTGTTCATGTATTAATATATAACCGCAAACAGTCGTGCTTCGTAATATCTGAGTTTAGGCCACTAAATATTCATCACTTTTGTGCAGAATTTAGCCAAGAGCTGCTTACAAAGAGTGTGACGCTTGTCTCTGTCTTATTCACTTAACTTAATGTCACTCGTTACATAACAGATTGAAGAGTTTTGATTAACCACGAGTGCAATTTTTTCAAACTTTTGCTTATATACCTATTTTTCTTTCTGCTTTGCTTCTTCTCATGACACAGCTATATATTTATATATAAAATTTTAACCCGATTTTTGTTAACTGTTATTACAATCCTTTATATTTAATTTTGAAGTGTGCTCACTGTTCTTTTTATCGCCACTTTTCGCCCGAGCGTTGCGACTTAGTTGCCAGTTTTTTGTTTGCTTTGTGTGTCGTGTATGCATTGTATATAAAATATATAATTTTATGAGCTGTGCTCTTCCTGTGCTTTTATGTATTGCTAATTGTAAGTTTGGATGTTTTTGTTTATCAAAAATCTTCATCAAAGTTAGGGTTCTGTATAGAAATGTTATTTCAGAAAAAATTTTCGAAAACACAATATTTAAATTAGTTTTTGATTTTATTTCGCAGTGTTTTATCTTTAAGGTACGCTATGCTATGTTATTTGCACGTGAAGTTCGAAAGATCTGTTTCACTTTCAGAAACTGAAATTCAGAATAATTATGTGGAAACTGAGAGGAAGGCTAAAATAATTTTTCTAATGAGTATTTTGAAGTTTTGAGCACCTTTTTTGTTGTTATGTTCCGTCGCTGTTGTATTCGTTTTATTGATTTCGGTTACGCTTAGGTTGGCTGTCGGTGATGGGGTTACTAAAAATGTAGGCTTGTTAACTCATCTGCATTATGCACTGTTCTGTTCATAGGTTAACATGGGGGGACGGACTCCAAGCCCCCCCCCTCCAACCCGAACAAGGTACAAGCCCTACCGCCGTCAGGGGCAAGGGATAAGCGGAAATGGCCGGACGAAATAGGTTTTTGTATTAAAATTCCAAAAACTTCCCGGGTGCACCTGCAGTTTTTACCAAAATTTCTTAATTTTTCATGAAAATCAGGCAACATTTTGAACTTTTTCCTAGAAATTGACAAATTGTTGAACTTTATTGAAAATTATGAATTTATTTTATTGGGTTGCCGCTTTTTCAACAAAAAGGCAACCCTTTAACTTGGGTATGTCCGTTATTTATTTATTTATTATTTCTTCTCCGGATTCTTGTCCCCCCTCTATCTCGAGATTGGGAAGGGGTAGAGAGGTGGTTGATACCTCATTTTGAAGGTCTTGACTTGAACTGCTCCCGGAAGCGCGGGGAGCCCCGGGGGAGCGGAGGTGCTCCCGGAGCACCCCCGTGAGTAAAAATGAGTAAAATAAAAAAGTTGTCCAAATGAGCTAATTTTGGTATCATTCGAAAGCTCTCGACGAGTAAAGAAAAAGTTGTAATTGGGTCAAGGCCTGAAAATACACTCATTTTGAGTTATGAGGCGAAAAATGGCAAAAAATGGCCAAAAACGGCCAAAATGGCTTAAAACTGAAAGTTCTCAAATCGGACTCATATTGGTATCATTCGAAAGCTCTCATTGTGTAGATAAAAAGTTGTAATAGGTTCAAAGCACCAAAATGTACAGAAAATGAGTTACGGGGCCCCAAAGGGGTCAAAAATGGCCAAAACCGGTCAAAATGGGTCAAAATTGAAAATTGTCGGATTCGGTCGATTTCGGTATCATTCGAAAGCTCTCGTTGAGTAGATAAAAAGTTGTAATAGGGCCAAAGCACCAAAATGTACAGAAACTGAGTTACGGGGCATGAAATGGGTCAAAAAAGGCCGAAACCAGTCAAAATGGGTCAAAAATTAAAAGTTGTCGAAACAACACAATATGGGTATCATTCGAAAGCTCTCGTTGCGTGGATAAAAAGTTGTCATAGGGACAAGGAGTATTGTCGTAGGATAATTAACTTATCTCGTTTATAAGAGGAAAAATGCCAGCGGCAACCCATTCATGCCACTTTGCTTGTTATTAACTTTAATTTATGCTTATGGTGCAAGCTCCCTCGAAAGTTTGGGTTCAAGATACCAACTAGTACCCTCTAAATTTTCTTGGGACCACCCCCAAGGATCCACTCTATGTTAATGCGTGGGTCTGATTAAATTATTTAGAGTATGGCTAATGAGAAATGCAAATTAATAAGTTTTCGTTTAGTTTTTATTGTGGCTTTCTTGAATCAGAATCTTACAATGTATACTTAGTTTTGGTCGCCCAAGCTTTTAAAATAATTTAGAACTTTGGCACTTATTATCAGATGATGAGATGAGTCAAAAATTGCTTCTTTGTTCGGTGAACTTTGGTTTTTTAGCGCTGTAAGTTTGTTCCGTGAGTGAATTTGTGCAGCTTTGAGTCGTGTTTATGAGGTTTCGAAAAATCAGATGCTTCGTGTTCTGTGTGAATTGTGCCTTTTAAACTGTGTTCCCGCTTTGTCTCTTCACTGTGCAGTTGTTTCTTGTCTCTCGTTAAGTTTAATCTGTTGCGCCCTGGTTGTGATTATCTTTCCATGTTGTTGTTTTATTCGGTCTACTGTGATTTCGATATGATCAGCTTAATATATTAAAGATCTGGGCTGGGGTTAAGTTGATAGGCAGGTTAGGAAAATTAGTTTACTATACGGTTGGATGGAGTCTTGTACAGGGTTCATGTGACCTGGAAAAACCTGGAAATACCTGGAAAAACCTGGAATTTGGGTAAACACCTGGAAAAACCTGGAAAAACCTGGAATTTGCTAATTGATTGTAGAATTTCACCAAATTTCTCATATTTACCATTGAAATTGAAAAAATTGCCCGAATTCTGATTTTGTTTAGCCCGGTTTTTCAGGTTTTCACTCATGGTCTGTTTTTAGTTTTCTACTTGGGATGGTATTGTGTGTTTTATAGCAATACGCCTTTCCTTAAGCTTTTTTATTTTACATTTTTATTTCCATAACACAGAAAACTGAAAACTTTACCCTACATAACAGGCCAACATTAACAATACTAGGATTATGGAAAATTATAATGAAAATTTATCCAGGAGGTCCTGTTTTTAGAAATTCTTCTAGGTTTGTGGGGCTCGTCACCCACCCAAAATTCCCGTCGTTGGTTGCACGATTTTTTTGCATAAATTCTACGCATTTACGCAGTCGAGCTTAAAAATGCATCATAATAGATGTTTCGTAGCCCAAAATGAGTACCAGTTAAAAATACCCTACTTTGACCAGCGTTTACATAATTTGTGCGCATCAACACATGATAGGGGATAGGGCCTTATGTATTTTTAAATTAAGAATGCTCTGTAAAAATTCCACGAAGGTCAGAAAATAGAAAAATTTCTCAGCTTCTGGTGGGTTCCGCCACCCAGACCCCTGGACAATTTTTGCATTCCCCCTCGAAAATTTTTCTCACTACGCTAGTGCCCCTGCATACCTATTTCTCGTCGGCTATTCATTGCTTAACATTAAAATTCAACGAGCACGGTGCGTAAAACGAGGCTAAGACTCTTTAATCTGATGTAAAAAACTGCTAAAAACTCATTAACTCGACGTTAATTGCTTTTATTGCGTTTATAACGCGGAGAAGCGATTTTTGTAAATTTACGCAGTCGAAATTAAAATGTAAGTTGCAAAAAAGTAAAAATATTAAAAACAATTTTACATTCGTTGACTTCGTCATTATGTAATTTTCAGACTTTTAAAGAGGTTGGTTTTTTTACACTTTTTAGTGCTAGATTTGTATAGATTTTTAACACTTTAACACTACTTTTTTCGGATTTTAACAAATTATATACAGATTTTGTAAAGATTTAACTTTTAACTTTATATTGCCAAAAGTTTGATTGAAAATACCAGTAGTTACCGCACGATGGGCACCGGAAAACCCAATCAGTTAAATTTTTGAGAATTTTGCGAAACTTGAAAATTTTTTGAAAGTTTTCGAAATTATATATATTTGAAAATTCTAAAATTCTTGGAAGCGGTCTAGCTAAATTTTTATTTGTAGCTTTAAAATACTGTTTAACGATTTAATTCGTTAAAATTTGACTTTTTAGCGCTCCAGAAGCAATTTAAAGTCATTGGGGTTATCGAAAAAAACTGGAAAAGCCGAAAAACTATATAGTTTGTAGCATTTTTTCCGGAAAAACCCAGCCAGATTTACCATTGCATTAATTATGTCGGGACAGGGGCCTTGTTGTCGTGCTTGGGTCCAGTGCATCGCTGGTTTTAAGAACCTGATACCCCAAAATGCTCCAAACTTATATACACTAATTTGATTAAAATTTAATAACACAAAACCTGGAAAATTGCCGCTGAAAACCTTGAAAAACCTGGAAAAACCTGGAAATTGAAACTGAAAAGTCCGCATGAACCCTGCTTGTACAGTTTGGCCCGGCTCTTTAAGCGGGCCTTGGGCCGAGCTTGCACCGGGTCTGCCCGGGCCTGGCTGTTAGAACGAGCGTCCGCCAAAGGCCTTTTAATCCAGGCCCGATCGGACCCGTCAAATTTTTGTTGTCAATTCAATTTTTTCCAAATTATCTGCAGTAAAAAAGTCTATTCTAAGCTTTCAGGAGCTGTCTAAGGGTCGTTTCACAAAAAACCTAAACTACTTAAACGACTTAACTTAAACTTCTTAAAAATTTTGTTTCATAAACTACTTAAACTACGTAAAATACTTAAACGGCTTAATGGCTTAAACGACTTAATTTAAGTAGTTTAAGTCATTTATTTATGAAACGAATTTTTAAGAAGTTTAAGTTAAGTCATTTAAGCCGACTTCTAATGATTTGAATATTACAATAACATCAAAATGGTAGTTTAAAGGTGCAGGTCTGGTATTTGCAGCAAACTTCGAAAGCCTGTAAATTACTCAATTCTTGGAGTTCAGCGATAATTTTATATCACTTTAAAGCTTGGAATGTGCTTGCTACAACTACGCAGAGTACAGCTGTCTTAGTTCAACAGTTGCCGTTGCATGAAAACAATTTTTCTCCAAGTGCCGGAAATCTAAAGAAATGCGGCCAGTTAAAGCTTCGAAAAACGTCTTCCCGAGGGCTATCTTTTATGAAATTGTTCAACGAGCAAACAAGCTCAATATTTTGAGAAAACTGTTAATTTTTGTCAGATTTTCTTGAAAATTTTTAAGTTCTGGCGAATTAAAGCTAATAATTTCTCAAGAACCCAATTTTTTATGTTTTCGACAATGATGTAGCAAATTTGACTAGATATATTGAAAGAACAAAATGCTTAATCAGGAAGATGTGTTCGCCTACGCTACGATGCAGTTGGACATTTAGGCTAAGGCCCTATTTCTTTAAAGATTAAAATGGTCAGATTAAACGGATTAAAAATCAGCCGGATTAAAATTTTAACTGCTATTTCTTTAATGCAGAATTAAACGGATTAAAATTAACTCGTTTAATCCGACCATTTTTAATTCGCGAATTAAACGAGTTGATTTTAATCCGTTTAATCCGCCATTAAAGAAACAGCGATTAAAAATTTTAATCCGCCAACTTTTAATCCGTTTAATCCGGGTAGCTGCACGGGGATTAAAAACTACATAAAGACTGACCAAAAAATGTAGGGAGCGAAATTGTTTTGTTTATACTGAATTACCGGTACATTTTTGCTGCAGCAATGTATATATTTTCTGAACCGTCATGGCATGAACTTTCTTTTGGTTGAAAAATTTTTTTTAAAAATTAAAATTCATCAAAAGAAGCCGATTTTTTAAGTTTTGAAAGATCACTAGAAGCCAGGAACTATCCGTTCCGTGGAAAATTAGCTCTTGTCCCAGACATTTTGAATCCCGAATATTAGCTCATTTCGTCAAAAATTGCGATAGTTATTCAATTTTTTCGATTTTCAAAATCCTTTGATCTTTGCCGCTTTTCCAACTTTGACTGGCCATTACTCGCGACTCACTCAATGCAAAAATTTTTTAATTAGATTTTCAGGACCGCTTACGTGTCAGCTTTCATTTGATATATGTGGTTTTTCAAAATTTGAAAATCAATTTTTTCGAAAAATACCACTTTTTGACCCAAAATTTCGACAATGCGAATCCAGCAAAAGTGGGTAAAAATAACATTATCATAAGGTTTAATCTGAGTTGAATCCAACGATATAAAGTTTTCGTGGCTACGGCTTAAATTGCCCCAGCAACGATTTTTTAAACAATATCCCTTTGTCAGCTGGTTTTTGGCTCCCTTTGATGTTGCCACCTTGATTTGCCTGAACCAGTGTAAACTAGCGAAAACCAGCTGAAAAAGGTATATTGTTTAAAAATTCGTTGCTGGGGCAATTTAAGCCGTAGCCACGAAAACATTATATCGTTGGATTCAGCTCAGATTAAACTTTATGATAACGTTATTTTTGCCCACTTTTGCTAGATTCGCATTGTCGAAATTTTGGGTCAAAAAGTGGTATTTTTCGAAAAAATCTATTTTCAAATTTTGAAAAACCACATATATCACATGAAAGCTGACACGTAAGCAGTCCAGAAAATCCAATTAAAAAATTTTGCATTGAGTGAGTCGCGAGTAATGGCCAGTCAAAGTTGGAAAAGCGGCAAAGATCAAAGGATTTTGAAAATCGAAAAAATTGAATAACTATCGCAATTTGTGACGAAATGAGCTAATATTCGGGATTCGAAATGTCTGGGACAAGGGCTAATTTTCCACCGAACGGCTAGTTCCTGGCTTCTACTGATCTTTCAAAACTTAAAAAATCGGCTTCTTTTGATGAATTTTAATTTTTAAAAAAATTTTTTCAACCAAAAGAAAGTTCATGCCATGACGGTTCAGAAAATATATACATTGCTGCAGCAAAAATGTACCGGTAATTCAGTATAAACAAAACAATTTCGCTCCCTACATTTTTGGTCAGACTTTAGTTGAAAATACAGGCGTTGGATTAAACGGATTAAAATTTATCTTTAAAGAAACAGCGATTACGCAGGTCGGATTAAAATTAACTCGTTGATTTTTTAATCCGAAGTGTGAATAAAGAAACAGGATTAGATTAAAATTTTAATCCTAGGTGCATTAAAGAAATAGGATTAAATTTAATCCGTTTAACTCGTTTAACTCGCTGGATTAAATTTTAATCCGTTTAATCCGAGGTGCTATTTCTTTAATGCGGATTAATTTTAATCTAATCCGTTTAATCTTTAAAGAAATAGGGCCTAAGTTTCTTACCATTTTTTATAATTAAAATATTTGAATATATGTTCTGATAAATCAGGTTCTGGGACAGCTACAGTTTCGGTTAAAATCTGGCTAAGTGCTGTTTACAGCTTCCCAGCGTTTCATAAATTGCATTGACTATTTGTGATGATAGACGCAATGCAGTTGTGAGAACTGATTGTATTTTCACATTGAGCCCTGAAGGATTTAGTCTGATTTGCATGAGAAGGTTCATATACAACTTAGTGATTTACTGTCAGTCCAGGATGTTCTCTGCTGCGGCATAACATTAGAATTTGGATGGATTAATCCGTTCTATTAAGATCAACCAACACAAAAGTAGAAATTTAGGTTTAGTTCAGTTAAATTTACAACTTAGTTCTTATACACTTTCATAGGGCCATTTCATAAAAAGCGCTTAAACGGCTTAGCTTAAAAGTGAATTTATTTATGAAAAGGGTGGTCGGCTTAAACGGCTTAAACGGCTTAAGTGGCTTAAACGGCTTAAATTTAAGCCGTTTAAGCCGAATCCTTTTCATAAAAAACACACCGGCTTAAAAATGTAGCGGCTTAAAGTTAAGCCGTTTAAGCCGATCTCCTTTTCATAAATAATCTTAGTTTAAGCCGTTTAAGCCGATGGCTTAAAATTCAGTTCAAATTGCCGGATTTTTAAGCCACGTAAAATCACCGCGCTTAAGCGGCTTAAACCATCGTAGCAGTAATATTAAAACGATCATAACTTCTTTAATACTGGGAGTACGCTAATGATATTTATATCAAACTGAAGCTCACAATGTGGAGAATTCAATGGCTTTATTAGCATGCTTTTAGCTAGTGGTAAGTAATTAAAAAAAGCAGCCTCAACTAGATGAATAACCTTCTATAACATAATAACAGCTTATTCAAGTCAAAAATACTGTCTGTTTACTTAACGCATGCTATTTTATGCTTACATAAGTCATGCATGAATTCTCCACCTTACAGCTTCGTTAATACAGCACGTATGTACCTTTAGGAAACCCACTTCTTGAGCCAGACCCGAAACCTTTTGATTCATGATCCTTGGGTGGAGTACTCCTTATATAATCCACCCCTTTACTTTTCCTTGGTCCGCTCTGGATTATTTCCATTTTCCATTTTAAAGTGATGTGTGCGAGGGTAGTGCTGCTCACAAATTATTGAGTCACGGAGCGATATTATGCAGAAAGTTTGCAAATTTATTTATCTTCATGATCCACTCATCAAGAACGATCAGTAGCCTTGCCTATGCCTCGGGTAATTGCGATATGCAATTATTCTGTGCCATACCGTGGACCAAGCACAAAATTTTTTTATGGCACTACTTCTCATCGCGAAAGCAACTGGGGTGTGGCACTAAGGAGAAGAAAGAACGATCCAAATTCTATTATTAGAAATTTTAAAAATGAAATTGAAAAATTCACCTAAATTTTATTCAATCTGTAGAGACCTGTAATGGACAGTCTGCTTCTAGTCCACTCACCGAAGGTCAGCAGTCTCTAGTGCTGGTAATTTTCTAGTGTCAACTATATTTTAATTTGCGCAGAATCACTACGAATTAGACGTGTTAGCAGAATCCTACCAAAAATTTACGAAAAATTCCACTTAACTTTGAATTTTTACACATAAGATTCCAAGTACACTGCGTTTCGTCTGTTCACCCAAAATGGGCAGGTATTTCCGTAAAACCTCAATGTAATTAAATTATTTTCGAATGCAATATTTGATCTAGGATAAGCAGTGGTATTCTACATAAAACTTGTAAAATTTAAAAGATTAAAGCTAATTTTATCTCAAGTTATTTATATTCTAATACCTGCTCATTTTTGGTGAGCGGACGACATGTACTGTGTTCGGAATCTTGTATGTGTAAAAATTCAACAATCCAGTGGAATTTCTGGCAACGTTTACATGCGTACCGCATTAGCCTGTCATTGTATTAAAATTCTGTATGAGGCATCTTTTTTTGCATTGAAGTTTAAATTTTAGATAAACTTCATGACAGGCTAACGTTTCCATCTAGATTTTTCTTTCTCCCACCCCCGCCCCCACCCCGGTTTTCACAGTTACGACTCATCTCTGCATATATAATATTTCTATAATACACATATATATGTATATAATAAGTAGAACAACATATAATAATAATATTTTAATAAATAATATATATTATTACATTGTATTACAATTATATTGAAATAATTATAATAATTATCTTGCATTAGTACCAATATTAATAATATTAATAATGAATATAATAACATTAATAATGTTAATAATAAATATAATAGTATTAATAATAATTATTATTACAATTTAACATTATATATAATATGCACAATATATATTATATACTATATATAATATATAATTGTGACAAATAGCTTAGCCTGTCATGATGACAGGCTAGACAGGCTAAGCGACGTGTTAAACCTATAGCCTGTTAGCCTGTCACGGTTTCCTTATCTATACCCCTATATTTATTTATATATATATATATAAATATATATATATATATGTATATATACATTTATATATAATTATATTATATATGTATAAGCATAATTATATATAATAAATAATATATACGTCTGACATGTATAAATAATTTCTCTTCGCCTGTCATGGAGGACAGGCTAGACAGGCTAAGACATGTGTTAAACATATAGCCTGTTAGCCTGTCATGGATCCCTTATGCCTACCCCTATCCCTGTATATATCTATATATGTATAGAAATGGCAAAATTTCCTTAGCCTGTCATGGATGACAGGCTAGACAGGCTAAGACATGTGTTAAACATATAACCTGTTAGCCTGTCATGGACCCCTTATGCCTACCCCTATCCCTGTATATATCTATATATGTATAGAAATGACAAAATTTCCTTAGCCTGTCATGGATGACAGGCTAGACAGGCTAAGACATGTGTTAAACATATAACCTGTTAGCCTGTCATGGACCCCTTATGCCTACCCCTATCCCTGTGTAAAGAATTGTTATTTGCCAGTAAACGAATAAATTTACACTCAAAGAAGAATTACTAGGTTCGTGAGTGTGCGCATATCAAACTCGTAAATTCGTCCCTACTCGCTAATTTTCCCTAAACAACTACAGCAGGCGCCGGCAGTCCAAATTCGGTACCGTGAGTTTACTGTTTCTGACGCAAAAATACGATTGACAAAAATAGAGAAAAAGTATAAATTTACAGTATAAACGAAGCAAACATTTCTATAGTTATTCGGTACACAAAACAAACAGCACTTCACAAAAATAAAGGAAAAAGGGGGAAAGACCCAAAAACAGTTTCGCCGGAGACTTTCGTAAAAATTTGCTATTTTTAGCTTAAATCCAGTCATTTTTGATAACTTTTTGCCTCTCCACGTGTAAAATACGCCAAAAATACCAATTTTTTAACTAATTTCTGCAAAAAATATTTCCCCCGAAAATTTCTTCCCCCCCCCCCGAAAAAACCCTAAAAAATACCCTGAGTGTTGGCAGCGTGACATTACAATTCTACCAAAACTAGGTAAACTGCCATTATATTCTACATGTAGGTATATGTCTTTTAGTCTGTAAGGCGGAAAGGGGAACGGGAAGGAGCCCTCCAGCCGCTCCCTGTGAAAGCCCCAGCCTTTGTGGCAGTTTGTACTATTATATTGTAGGTTTCGCTGTTTAGGTCTCAGAGAAGAAGGTATCCAAGTATGTGACGGAGGTTGTGGTGGCCAAACGAGAGGCCGAACTGCGGTTGGAGGAGTCGAATTTTGGCGAAAAACGGGAAATTAATCGACGGAAACATCTGATTTTGGCCGGAGTTCCGGAAGATGAGGTCGAGGAAGTGATTCAGGCCATGCGAGAGAAGCGAATGAAGTTGGGACAGAAACGGCTGAAACGGCTTCAACAGAACATTCCACGACGTCAGGAAAGGAATTAAATTTGTGACATTAGATATTATTTTTGTGGAGTAAAGAAATGTGGTGTTTTAATTAGGTTAGGTAGCTTTATTGTTTAATTGAACCTGTTACGTGATGAAGTGTTGGTTTTCTTCCAATGTGCTTTTCACTGAAATCGGATAACCATCCACTGTAGATGTAGTTCTGCCAAAATGTAGTTTAAGGTTTTTTGCGTCCAGATATGCGTCTGGACGCAGCGGAATTTTATCGGGACCCAAGTTAGACACAACGTTATTTGAGGGAAAATTCACTTTTTCAGAAGTTAAAACTTAATGTTTCCAGTATCAATTTTCCGTATTCTTCTAAAAATTACTTAGATTTCTGGTGGCTCCGTCCACCCGTTGGGCAGATTTTATAAAATAATTTAACCCGGTTAAATCGTTAACCCGTGTTAGAAACCGGGTTATCAACCCTAACTAATCCGGGTTTCTCTAATGGAGTTAGGGTTAGGTTTAGGGTTTACCCTTTTTGGAGTTAAATCCAGCAAATCTCAACCCTCCTAAGTGAGGAGGGTTAGCAGTTAACCCGGATGCTATTAGATGAAAAAACTAATTAGAAATTTTTGAGAATTAGGTGGAATACATTTTTCACATTGCTTTTCTTCGTGGTGGCATTTTCTGAACTTCATTTTTACTTCACATTTATAATTTCCCGCTTTCATGAAAAGGGTTAAAATGGGGTTACCCCCAAGAATAACCGGGTTAAATCCTTGCGAGCTGAGTTAGCTGATTGCATGAGCTAATTGGGGTTAAAATCGGGGTTAACTCACAGGATAACCGGGTTAACTTAACATAACCCGAAAAATGCTTTATAATACAGGAGTTAACCCCAAGGGTTAACCTAACCCAAAAAGTTTGGGGTTAACCCCAAAATGGACTTAACCCGGGTTAGCCTTAACCCCATTTTTATAACATCGGCCCCTGGTGTTTTGTACTTCGTCATCAATGCCAGGGTGCAAGGTCATGTCTCGTGTTACTTGTTGAATTGCTGTCAATCTGTACTCTTATGTCATCTTTAAATTCATAAATTCCATATCCATTAAAAGTAGTGTTGTGCATTGGCCGGTGCGGCCAATGGCCGGCCAAGCCGTTGGCCGAGAAAATCTGTTGCCAAATTAGCCTTTCAAACATTTCCACAACGGATTTAATCCGTAAATTCAAAAAACCTCCAACTTCTGGGGGGCTCCGCCCCCCAGACCCCCCCGTCCTCATTTGCAATATTGTTATCAAGCATCAGTAGTTCTCGGAGTTTTCAACACCGATTGTATGTTTCAATATTTACTACGTACCTTTCTTCTCTTCTTCTCAATGATATTCCTAAATATTTCATAAATTTTTAATACTTTAATTAGTTTAACTAACGTTGAAATATTGGAATAATGTGAGTCAATATCGAAAATTACTCAAGGCATTCGTTAAATGCAACAGATGCCAAATAAAATCTTTTTAAACATTTCCACTACGGATTATTCTGTAATTTCAAAAAATTCTTAAACTTCTGGGGGGCTCCGCCCCCCCAGACCCCCCAGCCGTGTACATTGGTAGCATCTGCATATTATTCTGTGGTAATCTCGTAGTCCTGTATTAACACTTAAGCAGCATCTACTTTCTAAATAGTCTAAATAGCGTTACACTACAGGAATTATCGAAATTTTCATAAATAAAACAATTTTTGCACCAAAAAACACGCTAAAACAAGAATTCTGCCTGGACGCAAAATTTCTTAACGGGACGCAACTTAAATTTTGACGCAAGGTTGACGCAAATCCGAAAACCAAAAAACCCTGCTGTGAACAAAGTAAATTCGCGCACTATGTTTGTGTTCTAAAGTTCGAAACAGAGACAAATTACACTTACGCACTGCTTGTGTTTTTGAGCATAAGCACATAAACATAGAGCGAATGAGCGCACCTCCGTTTGGACCCCGTACCGATATAGAGGCGGAGTGAGAGGTGGTCAGTTAGGTGAGGTACGGATTATTCTGTAATTTCAAAAAATTCTTCAACTTCTGGGGGGCAGAGCCCCCAAGACCCCCCGTCGTGCATATTGGACGCATCTATACATGTATTCTGTAGGTAATCTTGTAATCGTGCATAAGCAGCATCTACTTTCTAAATAGTCTAAATACCGTTACACTACAGGAATTATCGAAATTTTCATAAATAAAGCAATTTTTTTACACTAACAAGCAAGATTTTATGCAAAAGTTTCAGTTTCCGGTGGTCGGACATTTAAGTAATTGTAAACCTGCTGCGCAGCTAATTATTTTATCAAGAGTACATAATATAAGAGTATGAAACTCTTACACTAGCATGCACAAATCATGCAAGGTATGCTCGGTTCATTAACTCGGGACCCCACCCCCCGTAACTTCCGGGGGGGTCCCCCTTTGCACTAATTACACGCTTTCATATAAGCGTGTGTCTGCTCGCTGATTGGCCCACTAGCCTAAGGCTTACTGTAAGTAATTTATTAGTTATTTTAATTAATTATAACTTTAATTAGTTTAGTACAATCAAAAAACTAATTCGACAACTTTGTAGCATTTTTTCTGCTCTTTCCAATGATATAAAAATTGTTGCACAATACAAAAATTTGCAGGAATGTAGTGTGCAACAATTTTTATATCATTGGAAAGAGCAGAAAAAATGCTACAAAGTTGTCGAATTAGTTTTTTGATTGTACTAAAATAATTAAAGTTATAATTAATTAATTAAAATAACTAATAAATTACTTACAGTAAGCCTTAGGCTAGTGGGCCAATCAGCGAGCAGACACACGCTTATATGAAAGCGTGTAATTAGTGCAAAGTGGGACCCCCCCGGAAGTTACGGCAACGTTTACATGCGTACCGCATTAGCCTGTCATTGTATTAAAATTCTGTCTGAGGCATCTTTTTTTGCATTGAAGTTTAAATTTTAGATAAACTTCATGACAGGCTAACGTTTCCATCTAGATTTTTCTTTCTCCCACCCCCGCCCCCACCCCGGTTTTCACAGTTACGACTCATCTCTGCATATATAATATTTCTATAATACACATATATATGTATATAATAAGTAGAACAACATATAATAATAATAATATTTTAATAAATAATATATATTATTACATTGTATTACAATTATATTGAAATAATTACAATAATTATCTTGCATTAGTACCAATATTAATAATATTAATAATGAATATAATAACATTAATAATGTTAATAATAAATATAATAGTATTAATAATAATTATTATTACAATTTAACATTATATATAATATGCACAATATATATTATATACTATATATAATATATAATTGTGACAAATAGCTTAGCCTGTCATGATGACAGGCTAGACAGGCTAAGCGACGTGTTAAACCTATAGCCTGTTAGCCTGTCACGGTTTCCTTATCTATACCCCTATATTTATTTATATATATATATATATATAAATATATATATATATATATATATATAAATATATATATATATATGTATATATACATTTATATATAATTATATTATATATGTATAAGCATAATTATATATAATAAATAATATATACGTCTGACATGTATAAATAATTTCTCTTCGCCTGTCATGGAGGACAGGCTAGACAGGCTAAGACATGTGTTAAACATATAGCCTGTTAGCCTGTCATGGATCCCTTATGCCTACCCCTATCCCTGTATATATCTATATATGTATAGAAATGGCAAAATTTCCTTAGCCTGTCATGGATGACAGGCTAGACAGGCTAAGACATGTGTTAAACATATAACCTGTTAGCCTGTCATGGACCCCTTATGCCTACCCCTATCCCTGTATATATCTATATATGTATAGAAATGACAAAATTTCCTTAGCCTGTCATGGATGACAGGCTAGACAGGCTAAGACATGTGTTAAACATATAACCTGTTAGCCTGTCATGGACCCCTTATGCCTACTCCCCCTATCCCTGTGTAAAGAATTGTTATTTGCCAGTAAACGAATAAATTTACACTCAAAGAAGAATTACTAGGTTCGTGAGTGTGCGCATATCAAACTCGTAAATTCGTCCCTACTCGCTAATTTTCCCTAAACAACTACAGCAGGCGCCGGCAGTCCAAATTCGGTACCGTGAGTTTACTGTTTCTGACGCAAAAATACGATTGACAAAAATAGAGAAAAAGTATAAATTTACAGTATAAACGAAGCAAACATTTCTATAGTTATTCGGTACACAAAACAAACAGCACTTCACAAAAATAAAGGAAAAAGGGGGAAAGACCCAAAAACAGTTTCGCCGGAGACTTTCGTAAAAATTTGCTATTTTTAGCTTAAATCCAGTCATTTTTGATAACTTTTTGCCTCTCCACGTGTAAAATACGCCAAAAATACCAATTTTTTAACTAATTTCTGCAAAAAATATTTCCCCCGAAAATTTCTTCCCCCCCCCCCGAAAAAACCCTAAAAAATACCCTGAGTGTTGGCAGCGTGACATTACAATTCTACCAAAACTAGGTAAACTGCCATTATATTCTACATGTAGGTATATGTCTTTTAGTCTGTAAGGCGGAAAGGGGAACGGGAAGGAGCCCTCCAGCCGCTCCCTGTGAAAGTCCCAGCCTTTGTGGCAGTTTGTACTATTATATTGTAGGTTTCGCTGTTTAGGTCTCAGAGAAGAAGGTATCCAAGTATGTGACGGAGGTTGTGGTGGCCAAGCGAGAGGCCGAACTGCGGTAGGAGGAGTCGAATTTTGGCGAAAAACGGGAAATTAATTAAAAATCTATTAAATTAATCACAAAAATAAAGGAAAAAGGGGGAAAGACCCAAAAACCCAACTTAAGAGGGAACTAAGTCCCCCAACCACAGAACTTACGAAAAGGTCCCCGCTGAATGTTGAATACCAAGTGAAAAGAGCCGCCGCTCCGTACGAAAGATTCGGTGAGACTGACTTTACGTTGAATTTCAATGGCGGACACGACTTAGCTAAGGAACCGAGGTTCCTACACAGAAGGACAATTTTTCATTTATCATTCATAAAGATAACACTTCATTTTCTTCATTTTAGATAATTTCAAATTGAATTCAAAGGAAATAATAGAAAATAGTTCACAGATTACCCCCTCTTTTGAAACGCGCGCCCTCGCCGCGGCCTCCAGGCAGAATTAGTACTAAAAATGAGGGTTAGCCTACGTAACTTAGGTACTAGTAGAGGTAAAACGTCGTTTTAGTAAGCAAAAAGAATTAAAATTGTATCTCACTCGAGCCCCTGGCTTCGCCAAATTTTAGGGGTCTGTTTTCGAGACACGGGTAAAGCTACTTCGGCACGTGCCGGGCCACACACAAACATTAGAGTACATAGACTCAACACAAAAGACATAGAACCCTTCGGCCGCGACGGGAGCGCAGGTCTCAAAAGGGAGAGTAACCTAAAAAAATTTTTAACAAAAATTTTAGACAAACGGAAGGGGAACTCTATTCAAACATCACACAACGGAAACACTAAAACTAAACAGTACAGTAACTAAACGACTATACAGTAGAAATACACTATGAATAACTAGACAAAGAAATAGAACTTTAACCCCGGCTGTATATGAAGAATATATGGATATATAAGTGCTCCGGGAGAGGCTACACCGGAGGAAAATTTATAAAAATTTATGAGAAATTGCGCGAAAAGAGCGAAAACATGCACGTACCCAGTCCAGGGAAGCCTCCCCCGGAGTAAGCATATTATGCACGAATCTGGTTAAATGCCAAAAATAAAGCTGCATATGAATAAAGCACACATAGGAAATGTAGCTGCACCGAAAAAGATGGCAAAACTGGCAGGTGTAAATGGCAGTACAAAATCATGATAGTAAACCCGCGGTACATTAAACAGTAGAAAACAAAACAGGAGATTAAGATACGACATATATAGGACGGACAAACCGAACTAGGGGGCACCCTTTTGAAAAAATCTCAAAGAAACTACGAAGGTAAAGGTAGAAAATTTGGAAGCATCAGCAAAATTTTGAAAGGTAAGCATCAAACGAAAAACCCCATAACATGTAACCCGAAACAGATTCCCCCCAACTTGTTAAAACTATCAGACAAATAAAGCAGAAGAATGGAATGAAAACAACCACAACACGAGTTAGAAAAAATGGGAAAGGGGGAGGGGGAGCGAGCGAGTAGGGGGAACCGGAATGCACACAATCACAACAATATAGACTGATATATTATAAAGTTCAAAATTGATAGGCCAGGGAGGCCGCCAAGAACCATGCCGTCGGGGGGAGACCCCACAGCAACCATCGGACCGACCTCCGGAAGGGGAGCGGGCGCCCCACGGCGCAAGCCGCTCCGGCCCCAAACCAATCACCGGCCAACAAACGAACCAGGCCCACCATCACCAGTAACCGGGCCAACAGACTAACCAGGCCTCTCGCCAACCACGGAATCCTCCGGGTCCTAACACAAGATAACACACAAGGGCACAAAATTTCACACAGCATATATATAGCATCAGAAATGGGAACTCGCCGCCATAGAGGGACTGGGGGGGAGGGAAGGGGAAGTATGTTACAGTAAACAAACAGACAAACAAAAAAGGAGTAAATACGGCATAATATATGGTGATTAACATACGGCACAAATGCCTACAGTAAACAAAAATAGCATCATAATATAAGGCACAATGCCCACAGTCACAAAATAAGGCACGTAGGCCATACAGTACATCACAAAGGCCCGATTAATTTAGGAGAGAGGACGCAAGCCTACGGCTACTGCAGCCCGGAGAGTATCCAGACAACCAGCGACCGTAGACTGCGCCGAAATCAAAGAAAGCGAAAATTAAGCTACGGAGTCTAAGATGCCGGTCCGGGGTTGACCGCCCACCCTTGCCCGGCCATAAGCCAGACACAGGCGACGAGCAACCACGGACCCGCCGAGATACGGGACGGTGGAACAACCCCAGTACTATTGCATAGTAAAGGTAAAAGTTAGAATTTTGATAAAATAAGATAAGTATCCATATACAAGGTAAAAATGAAGGGCAAATAGGGTATATGTAGAAATTCGCAAGACTTTTGTTCACGTTAAAAGGAAAACTCCACTTTTAATTGAAACGTGAAAACAAGAAGATTCAAGTAAGAAAAACTTTTATCAAACAAGAAAATCATATATAAAAAGAAAATAATCAATTTTGTTGCAGAAAAATAAATGTTAGAACACATATAAAACGAAAAACAAGTTCCCCCCCAAAACATAACAACGACACCGCCCAAATACGGACCTTACGAATATCCCACCCCGCCACATTACACAAAACAATTACACAGGAGCAGGATACCTGATAGCTTCCCGGAGGTGCTGCTCAGCATCACGGACCGACAGCTCATGAGGGAGCTGCGGGAAAAGTTCCCGCCGGACGATCATACGGATTTTGCCCATCCAGTTCTGCCCCTTAGAGTTTTCATCAATAAGGACTTCATGGCGGCGGGCCGGTGGCATAGCCTGAAGTTCCAAGGCATCGTAGCCACAACTCCAGTAGGTGTCACCCTGCACCGCTTCAACCAAATAGGCTACGCCGGTGTCGTGTAACCAACGGCGGAACTGAGGACAAGAGGCGGCCTTTGCCCGAATAACGTCAAGCATGTATGAGCAGTATGAGTGCTCGAATTAAGGAACCCGGACCCGTTTTTGCGTGCCACATTTGACGCAAAACGGACTCTCTAGGAATCCATTTGGCCATGAATTCCTCAGCCAAGTATTTGGCTTGGAAAAGGCACTCCATGGAGGCCACTACTCTAGCCGGCTCCTTAACGCCGAAAAAATCTTCGAACTTACGCCAGTGGTACAACTGTTCAGAGGTACCAAATTCTTCATCCCCCCATTGGATGTAAACGGGGTCCTGAGAGCCAGAAAGGGGATCAGGCTGGACGATCCACATGTTGGAGGCCATATTAGAAGGGCCCTTAAACCAGACGACCTGGCGAGTCCGCGCAGCTTGGTGAGGCTGATTGTAAGAGTGCGCCCAAACCTGGTTAACCGTATCCTCCGCTAAGGTAGCGAGGTCCTTAGTAATTCTAGTGATAAAATTCACGTACTTAGACGGCGAACCACGAGCCATCAAATAGACCGGGTAGATGTTGATAAAGGGAAAAATTTTGGCAGCAGCGGCCGCAGTAGCAGCCCAGAGATTGGAGGCCTGCCCCACTAGACGGAAGGAATCAAATTCCAACATACCCCGACGGTAGATCGGAGGGAAGTCCAACTTAACAGTCCAGCGAAAACGGTCCAAAGTTGGGTACGGAGATCCGTCTGAAGTGACAAACTTGTGCTCCGTAGGGGTGCAAATCACCTCTGCACCCGGAAAAAGGTTCTTAATAAGCGACAAGAAGTTGTCATAAACATTGTGCGTCACAGCAAAAGGAATGTCATTACGACGAAAAACGCCGTCCCAGTAATTATAGATGGCGATAAAATATGGATTTAACGAAGACCCGTCAATCTTGGACTGAAGGTCCGGAAGACATGCTATCTGCCAATAGGGCTCCGAATGGATCCGGAAAGGAACCATATGCGGATAGTGGTGAATCAGATAGTGAACACCAGGCCAGAAAGCTTCATCAACCACCTGTGGACCAGTAAAGCGCTGAGTGCCACACGGCAGCTGTTTTTCCGGATCGCCAAAGTTGGGTGGACACTCGTTGAACCTTTTCAAATCTGGGGGAATCTGAGCCAGACCACGTTCACGAATGATTTTGGTTGCCTTATACGGACCTGGCGGAGGCAGGACAATGTACCGCGGAGGCTGATCAACGACAATTGTGGGAACTGTCTCAGAAGAAAGGGAGCCCGCTACTAAACCTGTCAGATCTAAGACCAGTTTACGTGGAAACAGGAAGTGGGACTCAGGCCAAACAATCTGCCTATCCGCTGGAAGACCCTCAAAAGGTGAAACCTCATACGGTGAAACCTGAAGATGTGGAGGCTGCGGAGGCGGCACGTGTAGCTGAATCACCGGTTCCTCCTGCATAGGAACATAAAAGACCGCAGGAATATCCGGGCGGTGGGATGGCCCAGGTTGGTCCAAGACACCCACAGCCTGTACTACCGGAGCAGACGGAAGCTCGGAACCGGGGGTAGACCGCAAAGGGCCCGAACCCGGGGCCGCAGCGCCCGACCCGCCAGATAACCCAGAGAGATTTAGATTCATCAAAGATGACAGCCCTCCGGCTGACATATCCAATAAGGGGTTAACCGGGGGTTCCGGATAAAAGATTTTGAATAAATTTGGCATGTGAGAGCTATCAATTTGAAGAACAGCATGAATAAAAGCCAAAGGTTTCCAGGGAGGTGGAATTCCCAATTTGTTAAAAATTTGGAGTTGAGTCAGCCCGTATTGTTCTAAGGCAAAAAGCTGTTGTGGAGTACTGATGTCGGGCAAAAGCTGAAAAAATGAGTCCTGAGTGAGGCGACGAAGCCTATCGTCAAGCCCAGAAACTGAAATGGACATATCTAAGGCCGGAGAAAGACCAATTGGGTGAGGTCGGTGGGGAGTATAAAAACGCAAGGGTGGAAGAGGAGTAGGAACGGGTGGAAGGGGGGAGTTGACCCCTCCTGTCGTAGCCGGAGAACTGGAGCCTGAGCTGAAGAGACAGAAACCGCCGGGGGCTGGACCACCGGAGCCATCCGCACTGAAGTTTGAGAAACAGGCGGCTGCTGTGGCGGAAGCCTCGCTCGCACCGGAGTAGAACTCGGAAGAGAAATGGTCACGGGTGGAGCAGACGTCGGGAACAGACTAGAGGTCGTGACCCCAGGAGCACCAGGACCACGATCAACAAAATAGCCGCCACCCGGAAAAATACTAAAGTCCATAGTAGAAGACTCAAACTGAGCAGAGGCATGAGGCGGGCAGTGAGGGAGAGACTCCAAACTGCTAGACGCACTTATGCCTGACGAAGATGGAACAGGCTGCGCAATAGAAACCTCCCCTGTAGGAGTTTGAACCACGGTTTTACGAAGTTTGGTAGTCTTCACTGGGATAGAGACTGAAGCCGGCGGAAGCAGAACCGGAGCAGGCACCGGAAGCGGCGAAGCTACAGCAGTAACTGGAGCAGCGGAAGCAGCGACAGCGGCCGGAGCAACGGAGGCAGCGACAGCGGCCGGAGCGACCGAAGCAGCGACAGCAGCCGAAGCAGCAGTCCGGGCGGCTAGTCGCTCATAATATTTACGTGAAGCTTCAGCAGCCTCAGGAGCCGTGGGCTTTCTGGGTACATCTGCAAACATGCCCAGTAGGTCATCCATGTGTAGGGTGATACCGGAGCGTGCCGGAACGGAGCGATTCCTAAAATGAGGAGACCGCCCAGAACCGACCACGCCCGCACCCGACCGTGGAGGTGACCTAGAGCGAGCACGCGGGCGTTCATCAATTAGCAAACGCCCAACGGACGTATCCATGGGCGAAAGTGGAGAGTGAGGAGGAGTTCCCGGAGGAGAAGTTGGAAAACTTGCCAAATTCAACTGACTTGGCTGATGATCTACTGGTAATTCCTCCGGGTCCTCATTCTCCTCAACCGCCCGGAAGTCCTGCTCCTCCTGCAGTGCCTCCTTGGCACGCTTCGCAGCTCCCGGAACCTTTTCCGCCTTAGAGCCTAACACCGGTGGATTTGCCCGGAGGGGCGCGGAGACAAAAATTTCCTTTTCCCGGACGTCAACCCCAGGAATCCGAGGGTTCTGTGCAGTAGAAACCGAGAGGTCTGGGCGAAGGTGTGCCGAGATTTTATCACCCTTACTCCTACCCTTGTTAGGTTCAAACTTGAGAAAAAGCATCTGAGTAGGGTCAAAAGGTGGATCCACAACCGGAACAGGCTTGTTGACAACAGGCAAACTCGACAATTCGCGTAATGCCTTATCCAGACCTTTCTGCCCATAAGACCGCTGTCTCCGGAGCACCAAAAAGTCCTGTTCCAGGAGAGGAGAATAAAGGCACAGCATATGCACAGCCATATACGTATCCCTAATCTGGACCAGCCCGTACTCTAAAACAGCTTCTTCCTGTAAAGGAGTGACCGAATTATCAGAAAGATAGGAGCGACGAACTCTGTCCGGAGGGTACTGCAAAAGAGTCTCCTGAAACCATTTAAAAGGCCGATCCAATCTCGTGCCAGGAGACGGCGGCTTCGCAGGATAGGAAGAGATACCCTTTGTAGGGTCACCCTTAGTGTTCCAAATGTGGGGGCCTTTTCGATGACCTACACCCCGCGGACGAAGACCAGAAGGCAAAGGCCGCTCAGTAATATAGTCGACAAGATGATTCAAATCAACAATAGAATTTCTAGCATCAATGCCCAAGGTCGTATACAGAGTCCGGACCGTATCCACAGCACTTATAGCGAAAATCGGGAAAGGCGTGTTGTACAAAATTGGCTGCAAGCCGTATCTGATGAGCGACCAGGAAGGAACATCCATATAAATTCGGGGAATCAAAAACATAAAAACCTTAAAATTTGGACTGTGCGTGCACTGATTAGGCGCATGAAAACTAAGCGGATCAATTTCAGTTGAAAATTTGAGCGGATTATCCGGAACTGCAATCAACAAGATGGAAAGGGCTGGTCCAGTAGACGAATCTGGGAAAGAGCCTTGATGTTTCACATATGAAAGAGTCAAAAATCGAGCACTGTCGGCCATGTTATAGATGTCCTGAACTTTGGCATAAAGCTGTTGGAGCCTAGAAATGATCGTGATAGTATCACGAGAATCTCGAGGTTTTAGACTACTCGGCTCCTTCGCCCACTTCTGCACAGCGGCCTCCCAATTTTTGAGTTCCTGGGATTCAATGAAAGCCGGGATTGTCACAGGGTGAATTTCCCTTTGCCTCAAATGTTCATCCAAGTCATCCTTGGTGAGGGGAGCATTCGTATTGGTCTTGGGCTCCTTTGAGGACCTCGCTGTTGCCTCAGCTGCACGGCGCAGGACAGGATCCGCCGCTGAACCTGACGAAGAACCGTTGCCCGCACAACGGCGCAGACGCGGGGTCTTCGACAGGTTAGGGGGAAACGCCTGCGCCAAATTGAGGGTAGCGTCACTGGCAGCTCGACCCCACGTAGAACACCCCGGAGAAGATGACGTCGAAGCCCCAGCCCTCTCTAGTTCGGATTCGAGATAAATTTGGACTATGGAGGGCTGATCGTCCTCCTCCTGAGCAGACTCCGCCTGCTGAGCATTACCTCCGGGAGCATCCGACTCCTCTGTCTGATCCGAATCACGCTGCATCACACAATTTTTCCAGAAAATTTTAAAAGTAAAACCAGAATAGTCAGAATTTTCACCACAAAAGAGAGTAGAAATTACATATACACCCACAATACAACAAAATAAACTACAGACACAAAACAAATACCACTGGATTCACTGGTGCATTGGCATAGGCCCGTAGGAACACAACCACTTTATACCGAATAACCTTACAACGTATTTGGACGGGAAATTTCCTGGACACACGCAACTTTTCTAGAATAAAAAGACACAATAAACACGACAAACACAACATACAACAATACGTGCAGCATAACATCAAGATCCTTTTTCTACTCGGACTCTTCCTCCGATGTAGGGTTGTACGATAGAGACCCAGGGGGCGGAGAAGTAGGGGACGTGGGAGACGCCATAGCATCCCTAAATTTTTGTAACAAAACTGAAGGAGCTAATCTCTGTAAGATAACTTCGCGTTCATTTTTTACCAATAAAGGAGCCGAGGGACAAGTCATATACAAGGTAGGAGCCCCTTTTTCACGTAAATAAGAAGGAGGAAGGAAATAAGCCGGAAACATGAAATACCCAAAATGAGCGGCTAATTCAATAAATTTCTTGCAAGTAGGCGGATCTAATTCAGAAGGATCAAAAATCATTGCCGCAATATGTTCATAACGCAAATCCGCAGGGTTAACCCACCCCCCACGATAGGGTACACCTGGTCCCAGTTCCAATTCCTGATTTAACACCGGAGGAAGATGTTCTCCCGGAGCAATTTTACCCCGGAGTGGCACATACATTGGCTGACCGGCATTTGTCAAATCGTATCTACACGGACGCGGGTCAAAACATACTCTTGAAGGAGTGGCCATTATAAAGTTCAGATATCGGAATACGTATGAAAATCTAAACTGGAGAAGAAACGAATTTATGCTAACCTCAAAATTTCCTGAATTTACGGGGAAAATATGATCTAGCAGACACTGATTCTGAATTTGTAGGAAAGTAGAACTAGCCGACACTCAGAAAAGCACAACCCGCCGTACAAACAGAAACCTGGAACACAAAACATAAAGGTAAATACAAAACATAAACTGTGGAACCAAACTATACCTGTATACGTATGAGTACTAATCCGTTGGAGGAGGATGTGGGAATTCTCCCCGTAACGATCTACCAATATTATGATAATGAAATTCGAGTATAAATTTTGAGTCTACCCTCTGAAATCGTGCGTGTCGGACGTCGGTATAAGCAACCAACCCCGGAGGAGTAGTTAAACCTGGTTCCGCTAAGGTTATAGGGCGTGCCCCCAAGTCTAGAAGATGTTTAGGCGGGTCAAACGTGGCTGGAGTAGGATAACAGCTAAATAAAGCAGCTACTTTTTGCATACGAGACGATTCTTTCGCGTAATAAATAGAAGGGGGCACAGTAAAAGGAAAATTTTTATCTTCAACTGCAAAAGCAAAAAGTGATTTTGATTCTCGTACTGCGGGTACCCCCCCGCAACTACTCGATAACCAGGTGTCGGTGGAAATGGCATAGTGTCCCATGTAGGGTCAAATTGGCTGGATTTGATAAGGTGCCAGATGTCAGCCGGAATTTCATACTCTGGGCCTTCTGAAACAGGAGGTAAATGAGTAAAGGTGAGTCGTTTTTCTGGGTGTCGCCTTTTAAACTTACCAAACTTTGCTGTCCCATATGGCATGGTACTAAAACAAGAAAATAATTGGAAAACTTATGAAAACCTACCAAAATGCCCTCCAGAATTGGCCTAAGGCACTGACTAGAGAGCAACAGAATCAAAACAAGCGCGTACTAGAATAAATAAACAATTACATAACACATACAGTAGATTAGTGAAATACAAATAAAAAGGGTAAAAGGGGTAATAGAAAAGTGTAAAAATAAAAGGGAATGTTAGTAAAAATGAATAAAATGTTAAACCATAGTACTGTGGCAAGGCAGAGCTGAGAGTGTGCCAGGTAACTGGTAGCAGAGCGAGAGCCGGCGCAGTGGAAATTTACGATTAAACTCGCGAAGCGGTCAAGTGCTGGGATCGCACCCTCACACTGACTCTGAACTTTAGAAACTCGGTCAAGTGCTGGGATTTCACCCTCACACTGACTTGCACACAAAACTACTAAATTTGGATTAATTTAATTAGGCTTAGGTGTGAACCCCCGGCCTCTAACTAGAATTAAATCTATCCTATAACTGTGGATCGTTGCCTAGTCTAGATCTAGCGAAGTCCTTCACAATAAAGTTAAGTCAGATTCGTTCGTTTACTTCGATTCTATTTATTTCGCAACTACAGAGCACAGCACAAACCTTCACCAAGCCACTGCAAAGTACTGGGAAAACAGGCACTCAACAAACATTGCAGATACTTTTATATTGAAGCAAACCCCGCCCTCCGCTTGCGTCAATAGTCTTTCTGGAGCCCGTTTTCGGCTTACTTTTTGGGCTTTTGCACTTCTGTTCCTTCCAAAATCGGGCCAGCTATTCTTCAAGCCGCTTCGGCCCTTTTCATCTCTAACTTTTACTAATTTTGTTTTCGATAATTTGAGACTTTTGCAGGAAATATAAAAACTCGAAAAATCAGCTTAAAAATTCATCAACGTGTCATTCCTATGGTAATTCCAAGAATTACCCAAAAACCAGCCTGAAACCCAAAATTTCCAGCCAATAGTCATCAACAGATGACTTCAAGAAGATTCCTTTAGCGGGAGGCTTACGGTAGAAACTGCTACCTTAGTTTAACATCAGACGAGCTGCAAAACAGCAGCACAAATTAACAAAGAGCATTTCTAGGCTACGTACGCATAAGCTGCATTAGGCGGCTATACTTAGAATTTAGGTAGATATATATATATGTATCGTTTTTTACTTCTTTGTGTATGTTTTAATGTTATCAAAACGATAGTTAAAATTATATTTATTAAATTTATTTATCCCATTATTTTCGGCTAATTTAACATTTGGTTTTTAATTTGTGACATCACTTCCCCTCCGAAAAGACGAAAGTCCCCTTTCGAAATAGTGAATTAATTCCAATCGTAACCACATTCGTTACAGAGAAGCTTGACAATAATTACTAATCCGGGTTTACAGTAGAATACAGGAAATATGTAGAACATCACTTACATTCCAATTTAGAATAATGCAAGCTGCCTAAAAAAACCGGGATGATCATTTATATATTTTCTTATTTTCACAACAACGTACCACTATTCTGATGTTATAGGGCATTGTTTTGTTACGCAAACATAGGCATACGTAGACATGTGTATGGATGGATGAGTGTCAACTGTTTATTTATATATCATGTTTATGCGGGGAATCTGCTACATGTGTAAGTGCATATGTTGCTAGAACGCAGGTCCTGTAGGTATATAGAGCTCTTCCTCACGTGTTTAAACCAAGTCTATATACGTTTTCCAATGATATGTAGAAAGAGACATGCTGATTATAGATAAGACTTTTGCATTTGACGAAGGAAAGTCTGTCCGAAAGCAAATATTGTCGGCTTCAGGCCCATGTCAAAGCGATGCACTACCGTAAGACAAAGGCTAAAGTACCAATTGTATATGCGTAGCCGTAATTTGTTTCTACACATCACATTTGCGGGAAATTTATCAAACAGAGCGGCAAAAAGGCCATTAAGAAAATATATTGCCCAATTCCACCCAAAGAGGATTGCAAGGACCATCGGATAGCAATAGGAGAAAAAAAAAGGGGGGGGGGGAATTGTGGAGAATAACCTAGGAGGTTATTCAGAAAGGGTCTACGATATATTTATTAACGTTTTTATAATGCTACATAATAGTTTATAACTACTTACATGTTGTATATTAATTTCTGGTATGAGTTCTCAGTTAAATTTAGTGCATTACGCCGAACTATTACAGAGGGACCCAATAACTTGGCAATATGAGCAGGCGCAACTGTGAACAAAACAGTAAAGGCTTCGCGAAGTGGAGTGTTGACATAGCAAAATTTTGGAAGCAATTAATTACCAAACAAGAAGAACGTGGTCTGAGTTTCCTTAAATAAAATCTTCATTGGAAGTCTACTTTCTTACTGGCCGCCTTTAGATTTATCGGGCCTTCCTATACAGCCTGCCAGAACCTTTTATCGAATGTAGTTACTACATCATTATATGCTCATTTGGTTTTATGAGGGTTTGTGGTGACAATGCTGTTAAAGTTGAATGTTTAAATTTAGTTGCCGTTGCCGCTTAGATTTTAGAAGCAAGTTCGGAACTACGCAAAAAGCATGTTTAAACTAGATCGACTGAGAACTGTAAACTTTCTTTAGATTTTACTATACGTATACCTCTGTAGTTGCCGAATGAGTGGCCCCCGCGCGGTATAGGACTCCCAAATTTCCCTAATTGTTTAGTTTCTATCAATTTAAAATTTTGTCTACTGTTTTACTGCAATTTCCCACAATTTAGCACCACGATTGCACAACTTCTAAACTTAAGAATATACCCTACTAACTCCTAAGCTAATATTTTGTTCCCCTTTTCTTTCCCAGTGCGACGGTTACCGGAAAGCTCGACCCTCCGGGTCGCCGTAAAAAGTTTTTTATTAGAGGAAATCCGGAAACCTAACGCTTCGGAGACATACCTGAGTATTCCCTACTTTGCAGAGAAGTCTTACTAGGCTGAGGAAACGATCTTTATACTACAGTCAATATGACATCGTAAAAAAAACTAGGATAATGATATTAACGTTTATAATAAAACTCCGACCAAGCGAAGTTTAGGATTAATTGCAAATTTCACATGTTAAAAGAAATCCGGCGGTTCATGGGTAATCTATTATGTACGGTTGACTTTTCTAGGCTTAATTTTTTTGTGTATTCCTTTAATATGGGAAATATTTTCGGAGGTTTGGGCAGAGGACGCGGTCGAGGCCGCGGCAGGGGAAACCCTGAACCCACAGGCCGTGGCCGTGGCGGTGAATCAAGTCCGGTGCCTCCTGGTCGAGGAGTCCCAGTGGTCCCTGGCCGAGGGCGAGGTCGTGGGCGTGGCAGGGGAACCCGAGGGCCCTCTCCTCTCCCTCCTGCCAATCCCCTACTACCTGGCAGGTCTCCCCATGTGGCATTAGCCGCTCCCGGCCCAGCGGCGCGCACTGCTCTAAGTGCCGTGGCTGCGGTCGAGGGGAACCTCCAGGCCTTGACTGCTTTAATGGAGCAGGGGGAGGAGGCACGGGAGGAGGTGGGGCTGGAACTTGACCGGCTCGCCGCCTCCTGTCAGCGGTTACATTTCCGCTTGCGGTACGTGGAACGGACCGGCAATCCGGACCATCCACGTCCGCCTAGTGTATAATCACTGGTGGCGGAGGGGGGTAGGTTGGTTTTATTGAGATGGGGGGGTAGAAACCCAAAAATATTAAAATTGTCGTAATTAAAAGGTCTTAATTTTATATTAAACATATAATTACTATTATAGTTTTTAAGTAGAAACGTCATGTAGGTTTTTCTATTTGTTTTATACACAGTTAGCCGTTTTTTTATACGCAGTTTTGAAAATTGAAATGAAGTTTCAATGTTATATAAACCTGTGTTTACATTTAGAGTTGAAATTAAATTAATGGCTGCTTCAAATCAAGCTGGTCCCTCGGACCATCCTCCGCTGCCTCCCGGGGAACTCCCACCTAGTGAGGCATACATCCGGCCTCTGACTTTTTCAAACTACCCACAGTTAGGTGCGGATATCCAGGGGATACGCACCGCCATCCGCGAGTTCCGGGACGAATTCCGTGGTGGTACTCCCCTGGAGGAATGCCTCTTCTTTACCGACCAAATCGCAGGCCGGCTTGGGGGCATCCGCCGCGGGTTGGAGTGGATTGAGGCGCATGCCTCGCCCTCCAGAGACGGACACGCGGCTCACCGACCAACGCTCCCGAACGAAGAAGTGACAGTAGCTATTTACAGAAAATTTATTGGCCCGGAGAGCGAAACTTTTAGAATTTCTAGAAATTTTGAGAGTTTAGAGATCTCGTTTGTAAAACCGGTAAAATTTCATTGCTAGCCACGCTTCGTATGGTCATTGTCGGAAAGGGTGGGTTTGACGATACAAATAACTCTCAACTTTTTCCGCGCAAAAACCCGGACTCGAACGCAACTCCCGAAAGCGATAAAAATGCAGGCAAAGATAGAGCATAGAAAGCAAAAATGCTTAAAGATATGAAAGATGAACTAGCTACGTGCACTCAGAGAATTTCAGAATTGTCACTGAATTTCAAGATTTTTCAAATTTTAGAGATGACTTTTTGGCTTTTAAGCAAAGTTTTTTCAGCACTTTTAATGCGGCAATACCAAGTCAAATACCGGTCTTGGTGGGCCCGACAGAACTGTTTCACTACCAAAGCATACTTTGAAACCTTTTCTGGAAAATCTGACGAACAGTCCATGGATGACTGGTTCGTAGTTTTCAAATTAGTGGGCTATCGCTTAGAGGTGAAACGATGCCAAGCAATTACAAGTACTTCCTGCATATTTAAGAGATTTTGCGCTCGATGCTTACAAGAATTTAGAACCGTCTCAAAAAGATACTGTAGAGCATTTAGAAGCTGCTCTCACAGAGCAACTGAAGCTGCCGAGTATGAAAGACTTGAGAGCATGCAACTTCATAAGCAAGAACTCAAAAACCCACAGAAAGCATTCAAGAATTTGCCTATGCTATCCAAAGATTAGTTCAAAAAGGCTTTTCAGAAATGGATTCAGATGCTGCAATGAATTTATCTTTTAACAGTTTCATAAACGGATTGAATCCTATGTATAAAACACAGCTAATTTTGCAAAATCCTACAGATTTTCGGGATGCTATAAAATGGCTCGTCAAGTCGAAGCTTTAGAAGGTTTAACGAGGCCGGCATCCAAACCAATTGCTGCGTACTCATTTTCCCGCAAACAGAAAAGCAGCAAACTAATTCCTTTACTAAAGTTGAACCTTTACTCACAGAAATTGATAAAGTGGTGGAAGCAATGAAGTTGCAGCACTCACAAGCAATTACTCAGGCTAAAAAGTTTGAGCAATTTCAGCAATATGACAATGAAAATTTATCAGAATTACGCAACAAAATGGATCAAAGTTTTTCTAGTGCAAGAAATTCCGGTCCAATACCGGCTCAAAACATGATGAATTCAAACTCTCGCAATATAGACCGCCGACCACAACCACAGAATCGGAGCAATCAGTCGCAGCTAAATCGAGGAGGTTGGACGGCAGATGGTCGTCCAATCTGCAATTACTGTTTACAACCAG
>JASAND010024047.1:0-51922 GCA_030248195.1 Trissonchulus latispiculum
TCGGTAGGCCCGTCGGATCGGCTTGGATCGGATCGCTTGAACCAGTCGGATCGGCGATCCGGCTAGATTTCAGTCATCATATAAACTACAACCTCGCCGTATTCAGAATTATCACCAAACGTGACTTCAGTTGGTGCACAAACGTTTCCTTTTCCTATTTTCCTTCTACAACGTTTGCTGCTCCAATTTTTTAGTTTCTCAGGGAGAATATAAGCTCGGCAGATTCGCACTTAGTGAACAGTAACTTCAAGTTACTAACTTGTTCAATACTTGCGTACAGCACATTATAGGCGATGGCATCTATACGTGAAAAACATGATCTGGACCAATTTCATAAAATCTTGCAAGTTTGCACTTGAATATTGTGCTTTGAAAGTACTTGCACTGCACATGAATCGCAAGCTCAAGTTGTCAGTGTTTCATGAAGCTTTTCCTTCGACTTACGGAAATTAGCTGAGCAAGTTTGTCGGACTTGAGAACTGTAAACGCAAGTTCAAGTTCAAGTTCAAGTTTACAAGTAATTGAGTTTTCAAAAAGTAGCAATAATGTTTAAAATACCTCCCAACCCAAAATATGATACATTGTTGAAATTTATGCTCTATTTAGACTTAAGGTGCTGGTTTCCTTTCGGGTATTTTTGACTCCTACGGCTTCAATACTTAACGTAAATATCTAAAACTTGCGAAATAACCTAATTCCGTGCTCTTTAACATTCTGGGACCAGTCCCGGATTTTTAGGCCAAAAGATAAGAAAGTTTTGGTTTTTTAGCCTTAAACTCCTAGTAGGTATAGACCAGACACCGGATTGGTTGTTATGGTTGGAAAGAGGATACAAAAATGAACATTTTTGCTTTTACAACCTTTGAGCTATCTCCAGTGGTTAAGTCAGTATAAGCAAAAAACCATTTTGAGGGTCAAAAAATGGCCATTTTCGAGGAAATCAGTTTTTTCAAAATTACTGCCAAACCTTACGAACAATTTTCGTCCATTTATACTCAATCGATACAGCGTTCAAATGCACATTTTATGAATGCCTACTAGCCGGACTTTATTGCTTTCAGCTAGAGATTTGGCCGGATTACCATTTTGGCAAAACTGCGGTTATTTTGTTTTAAACATCGATTTCTCAAAAACTACGCAACAGATTCCGGAGATTTTCGCCAGAATGGAAATTCGTACTAATGCGGAGGGACGTTTTTCTCGGTTTTGGCTAAAACGTTCAGGGTTTCGAGAGAATTTAGTGCAAAGTTTAAAAATTTAGTGTCACCGTGCATTTTTCGAATTTTCTCAACCGTGAAGTGACACTGAGTGAAACCCAAAAAACGTCCCTCGGCCTGTCCTTTGTATGATAGCGCAAAAAGAAAATTTGTCTGGTTCCGCATTTTTGAAAAATCGATGTTCGAAAATTTTTGGTCAATATTTAGCAGTTATGCCAGAAAATGTTTGCTAACGTTTTGCTAATTTTTCAAGTTTCGTAAGCTCATGTGAATGTCCTAATTATAAGCTTCAAAACGATGTATAAAGCTCTTTCCAACTCCCAAAATTGCGAAAGTTATAGCGTTTTAAAAAATCAGCACTGCACGAAAGGATACCAGCACCTTAAGATGCCATTCAGGCTTCAGTTTCAGTCTCCAACTCTCCAAGAAAATTAAATTCTAATTGAGTTCCATCCAGGAACATCCAATAATCCAAAAAGTTGCAGTTTTAGTTTCGAAGCGCTTAATTCTTAGCCCTATATATAGCTTTTAACAGATAGAGTGCTTTCGCATTTTCTTTGTTACGTAATATTTACCCAGTACGTAACATTCATTGTCTAGCTCTCTGCTAATCTTTCTTAATTCATTATGCATTTGTTTATAGGAATAATAAAATGAAGCTAGCTCAGTCAAATTAATGTGCAAGATGTGTTTGACACTGTAAATCAGACTTTAAAATAAGTTTCATCTTGCTTTTTAAAGAAGCTAACCCGGATCGCCGGATCGGATCGGATCGACCGATCCAGGACCCGGATCGAATCGGATCGGATCGGATCGACAAATAATTTTACTGGATCGGATCGGTTAAATTTTTTGCTGCCGATCCGATCCGATCCACATCACTAATATATATACAATATATATATAACTTTTCGCTAAAATTTGAGCAAATTTTTTGAATTTTTTCAGTTTTTTCAATTCAAATTTTTTTCACTTAATCGAGGCCCGACACCCCAAAGGGAGGTGCGAAATATATAGCAGGGTGTGGAGGGGCATGGAAATATATATAGGCATTTGTTTTATCTAGATTCGGATTTTTGGTTAGCGAGACAGGGGCCTCTGTGCCTTCGGGTCGGCGGCTGAGATGGTGGGTGGGTGGGGGAGGGGTTAGTCTGGCCCGACCTCTCCCCTATCCGTCAGGTCTTCCCACCTCTTGATTCCGCGGATCTACGCTCGTACCAGAATGATGGTCTTACGCAGTTCTGATGACTCTCGCCTGTGTCCTTGTCTGGCAAGGTAGGGATGATATAATTCTTTGAAACTCGTAAGAATTATATATAGCAAGGTTCACAAAAAAAGGACAAAAATCAGTTTTTTGTTGAAAACTTTCAGGTTTCAGCCCCGATTGGAATGGAATATTGTTTATGCATGCATGTGCGCCGGGACTTGCTTTATATTCACACATAAAGTCGCGGCCCTCCGCCTACAGATGAGAAAATAATAGCAAAATTTCGTGTCCTTTTTTGTGAAGGAATTCACAAAAAAGCACAAAAGTTCACAAAATAAAGGACGGTCCAAATTTTCTGATTACTGCTACTAGGCGTGCAAATGAACTGTAAAAGCAATCAGTAAACTTGTTTTATTTCGTTTTAACTGCATTTGAGGCACTGTCTTTCATGTTGACCCTTCCAGAAGACCAAAACTAGCCAGATCAGCAGGTCCCAATCATCCGACCGTAATGGCACACTTAGATCTCAAAATTCACTTACAAGGACTCAAAAACAATTGGTAAATATTGATTCCACGCTCTAGTAAACTACTAACACCAACTTTAAAAGCGTTTTGGATGTCATAGTTGGTTCTAGTAGGGTAAGGTAACGTATGAGAAGGGTCACGTGACCATGGGTCACATGGGGTAACAGTGCCGAGTCCCAGCTTTCATTGCCAAAATGGTTGGATATTCTTTACAATAACGCATAAACACGATTAAACCTTGTTTTACCTTACGAAATGCAATTTTTAGGTCACCAGCCCCCGTTGAAGTCGTCATTTAGACCCACCGGTGGCCATACTACCTTTTAGATGATTTAATGCGCTAGTAGCAAAGTTAGAGTTGCAATTTAAAGTGTAAATACGTTTTCTAATGCGCTCTAATCTAAACAGACAATAAAAATTAGATACGTAAGTGCTTCCTGGGATCTGATCCGCCGATGGAAAAATTTGTCCTTTTATTTGTGAACTTGTTCACAAAAAACAGGACATTGGGTCCAAGCCAAGCCAGAGGTTGAAGAAAAAGGAAAACTGTGCAGACGGAAAGGCAAAAGGGTGGGCATGTCCGATGCACAGTTTGGGATTATTGGGATCTGCCATGGTAGAGTAGCAACGAAAACACAAACTTTGGCTCAAAACGTTTTTGGTCCAATTTTGGGTACTTCCACTTAAATAAGTGTGCTGTTAGAACGGGTTTAGCCCAAAACTTGCAACTAACTTATGTTAAACTAGGGTCATGTGGCTATTAATACGCAAAAGTTTGAATCCTTAAGTTGCGGTTTTACAGGAAAAAACTGATGTCCTGTTTTTTGTGAATTTTTGGCTTGTCCTTTTTTTGTGAACCTGGCTATTAGTTATATGCTAGTTAGATGATGTGTCATTTGATTGGACATTGTTCCTCTATAATAAAAATAATCAGTATATATATACGTAAGGAATCCTGATGGGCGGGGTAGCTCAAACTGCCTTCCTCTCAGTTGAAGTGGCAGATTTTTGTGAAACCTTTTGCAAACTGCGGCATGTTTAAAAACTGCCAACATTCGGTAAAATATTGGCCAGATTCAAGTCTTCAGCCAGAATAGTTTAAAATATCAGTCGACGCCTTGTAATTCCTCCATTCCAGCAGTGCTGCCTTAAATTATCTCTATTTGTGCTGTTATTATTTATGTTGGCTTTGCTGGAGGCCATATTGTCAGAATCCGATCTGTTTGTTACCAGTTGCTGAAATAGGGTGATCAACTGTTGGTTCAGTGTAATCCGTATTCAGTATGGTAGTCTCTCAGAGGCTGGAGAGTGGGTATGGGACTAGGGGTCCTGCAGTGCTCCAATCTGGAGTGGCGGGTTCAAAGACCAGGATAACGGGAGGAGAGGAAATCCCAGCTGTGAGTAGGGCTTCTCTTTCATTATATATATATATAAGTGATGTTCTTCAAGTAGTTTAAAGTAAATAATGCCATAATAAAATAATTACCACTTCCCCTTGGGCTTAGTGCCGAAGTTGGATCTTTTGCCTTCCTCCTCCCTGACTTATAACTGTTGATTTTTTCCAATAAGTTTGAAATTTTGTATACGGGCCCAGAGTTGGCTCCAGATCCAAATTTTTGAGCCTGGCCTGGATCGGACCCTTCAAGTCCCGGATCCGGGTACCCGGATGTAAAAAATTGTGCCCTGTCGCATATCAACGATAGAAACGACAGTTTTTACTTCCACTGTTAGCAAGTAAAAAATATATATAATTGCATTCATCGCCATAACTTCTCACGAATGGGCAAAGGGTTGCTGTCTATGCGTATATATATACACGAACTGGGTTTGAAAAAATTTTGTCCAGAATTACTTAAATCTAAATTTTCAAAATTTAGATCTGCCTATCGATGTACTAGTTGTTACTAGATCGGCAAGAATTTATATATGTTTCCAAATCCTAAAATGTGCCTAAATTTTGTGGTTTTGGTTGTGCTTGGACACAGACCCTGATTGAGGGGTTAATTTTCATTAGATAGGCCGCCTACCGCATATGGCCCGAAAAACTTTTTCATCTCGCCCGATACTGTTTTTATCACGCAGTAATGTCTACAATGTTGCTTATTCAGTGGCCATATTTTATTTTTTTATTCTTAACAAACGTAACGACAAAGAATAAATATCCAGCAGACATCTAGAAGACCTTCTGAAAACCGTCATAGATGGTCATGGCTGTTAACATGAGTTCTGGAATCCCAATGCCTACCGGAAGGGGTCGTCTACGTTCTTTTTAATTCTCTAGCCATGGGCACAATTGATTATGGACCATCATTTATCTCATTGAAAGTCGAAAAATTAAGAATTTTCAGTTCAGTGCTGAAAGCTTGTCTGTTGAGGAACCTGGCAGCCCTCAGGGACGCCCGAACCTATTGCCAAATAAACTAGAAGCAATGTGTACTATGTTAAAACAATAGGTACTACTATAGCTTTAGTGTAGCGAACAAGAACCAAAAAGTTGCCAACTGATCCAAAAGTTGAAAACCAACTTTTTCATAGTACCATTTTTGAGTCCTCAGTCTGCGTGAGTGCGGGGCCTTAGGGAAACAGCCATACCATGGCTGGATGTAAATAAGCTTGCGCAATTATGGGGTACAGTTTGGCTGGGCTCCCTAGCTTCTAGCCTGAGTTAGGGTGGGTGTATTTTTTTCGGACCCGGCAATTGTATTTTTTTCGAACCTTTACTATACACGGCACTTAAGTAACTTTACTACGTTAAACTAGATTAAACTACATTAATCTTTACTACTAGTCATGATCACAATCTCATTCATTTATATCTCTCAGTCATGTATAATATATTTTGTGATTACTTTAGTTGAAATTACATTCTAAAATAGATGACGAAGAAATAGAAATTCGCGCCGAAGGCGTGAAAAATTTTGTTCTCAGGCTCAACGCAGTCATTGTTTCTGCTGCACCACAAGAATTTTGATGGTGGTAGCAGGGACGCACCCAGGATTTTGAAATGGGGGGTCGAGCCGAAAAAATTTTTGCTTTCGCCAATTCGCTAACTGTGGGTGGGGGGGGATGGCGGCATGAATTTTCAACAGTTCCGTTTTGCTGCACCACAAGTGATGAAATTTGGGAATTGTCAGCAGCCTACTAGGGGGGTGGAACCCCCAGAAGTTGAGAAATTTTTGAAATTATGGATAAAATCCGTAATGGAAACCTTTAAAAATTTTCATAAAAGTTAGAAATTTTTTGCATAAATTTGAATATACAAAACTCTAGGCGCAACGATTCAAAAAAACTTGAGCTAGGAAATCGCGGCCGGCTCGAATATTTTTAGAAATTTTATACAGGGTATTTTTTACAGGGGGGGGGGGGGGGGTGGCCCCCCCCCCGAAATTGACCTTCCCCCCCCCCGAAAATGCCTCCCCCCCCCCCGAAATCGCCCCCTCCCGGGATTTTTGCTTCCCCCCCCGGGATTTTTTGGAGACCCAAATTTTTTCGAAAAAATAGCTATTTTTAGCTTAAATCCTGGCATTTTTGAGAACTTTTTGCGTTTCACCATGCAAAATACGCCAAAAAATACCATTTTTTGGAAATTTTGCCCAAAAAAAACTTCCCCCCCCCCGGGCCGCCCCCCCCGGGAAGCCCCCCCCCCGAAAAAAATCCCTAAAAAATACCCTGTTTATATGGTGCCGTAGACGCGAAAACTTAAAAGCCTTGAACTCCAAAAGCGCCGCAGACGCGAAAAATTTCACATTTTTTAGTTTTATGCACTGAAAATCGCTCAATTTTTGCCTTTCCCCCCAAAACTTTCCGGGAGGGGGGGTTGGAACCCCCCCCCCCCAAAACTTTCCGGGAGGGGGGGTTGGAACCCCCACCCCCACCCCCCACTGGGTGCGCCTATAGATGGCAGGTATTCCCAGGCGGCTAGTCCACTTTCGGGGGGCATACCCCCCTTGCTTCCTCCTCTGGCTACGTGCCTGTCGGTCTGTATTTTTGCTTCGAAACGTTTTGCGAACTTTTACGCACTTCAATTTTTTGCGGATGCTCAGATCGTTCAGTTTGTGAGTTAGACAAAAGTGCTTCCTCAATTGTGACTTACACGGAAAAAATAAAAAATCAGACGGGTCTAACTTGTCCGGAATCGAAAATTTTTAGTTTAAAATTTTGACCAAAACTTTTTGCTACTTGTCGTAATATACTCGTCGTGCTGATTTCAACGATGCCAAATTTGTCTAGTTTTGTTGAGTATTTAGCTGGCACGGCGCTCGAACGGGTCTCTAAGGGCCGCGCGGAGCCTTTTACACCAATATTATAGGGAGTCGCTATCGAGTCCCGCTATAATATACGTATATATATATGAGCCACTTTCTGTAAGATTCGACCAAACTAGACCCCATGTGGTAAGTCTATTTTTCGACCTTCATGGATTTCATCCATTTTCACATATTTTGGAGGCTATGACAGTAGAATAATAATGCCGCAATCCGCATCTCAAAATTCCTTTCCTAGCGTTCTGAGCAGGACCCCAAAGTTGGGGGTTCCGGCCAGTCATTAGTCCCTTCTACCCAGCACCACTCTAACTCAAATTGTGCGCGTTGTGCTGCAGGCAGCACATCCATGTTGTACTTCAATAATTATGACATATATGCCAACAAGTCTACGGCAAACAAATCATACTTGCTTGCCACCTATGGTTTCAATGGCACGATTTTTATGTCAGCTACCCTCAGCAACCATAAGTCAAATTTGTGGTTTTTATCCCTAAACTCCTTCCCAAAAAACGAAGGTCCAAATTTCATTGCATAATTATTGAGGACTATGGATCCTATAACAATGGTGAGAAGACTAGAATCTGAATCCAGGGGGAAAGTAGTTCAATTGGCCCTTCAAAGTTGCAAAATCGTCGATTTTGAGCCAAAAAAGCGATTAAGTCAATTTTGCAAAGCCACAGCCGATTAACGTGAACGGATATTGAGCTAATATTTTGCAAAACATAAAGTAGGTACCATAGTCAATGTTTTGGCTTAGTTTCAGCCAAATTTGAAAACTTTCATTTATTCGACTTTTCGGGGCCGTTATGGGCACTTTTCGGGCCCAAAAAGTGAAAAAAATTAAATTTCTCCGATTTTGCTGAAACTAAGCCATTGACTATGGTACCTACTTTATGTTTTGCAAAATATTAGCTCAATATCCTTTCGCGTTAATCGGCTGTGGCTTTGCAAAATTGACTTAATCGCTTTTTTGGCTCAAAATCGACGATTTTGCAACTTTGAAGGGCCAATTGAACTACTTTCCCCCTAGATTCAGATTCTAGTCTTCTTACCATTGTTATAGCATCTATAGTCCTCAATAATTATGCAATCAAATTTGGACCTTCGTTTTTTGGGAAGGAGTTTAGGGATAAAAACCACAAATTTGACTTATGGTTGCTGAGGGTAGCTGACATAAAAATCGTGCCATTGATACCATAGGTGGCAAGCAAGTATGATTTGTTTGCCGTAGACTTGTTGGCATATATGTCATAATTATTGAAGTACAACATGGATGTGCTGCCTGCAGCACAACGCGCACAATTTGAATTAGAGTGGTGCTGGGTAGAAGGGACTAATGACTGGCCGGAACCCCCAACTTTGGGGTCCCCAGGTCCCGGGTCCCAGGAACCCCCACATAGAAAGCCCCCAATAAATTCCGACCTCCTCTCGTAACCCGAATTGCCAGATTTACCATTTTTAGCCTAATTTTTCAAAAATTGTCGTGGCTTCGCCGGAATTTTTAACTGAATTTTCGCCATTTTACCTTAACATCACCTAAAATTAGTCACTTTTAACGATTGATCGCATGCTTTGCACAAAACCTAGAAATTTGCAGAATTTCTTCAAAGACATGCCCCCTCTGTTCCCTTGTTTGGCGAGCCATGAGGGACTGCCCCACCCACATGACGTCCTCCCCCATAAATTTTGGCCTGAAAATAAGTCAGATAATATGTGCAGTGGCGTATCTAGTATTTTGAAAATGGGGGTTCCAACCGAGAAAGGGTGTTCGGTCCAGGCCTAAAGTTTTTCAAAACAGGGACAAGTTTGCACTAAAAATAGTCGAGATTTGATTTCAATTCAATTCAATTCAGTTTATTGAAAGCAGAGAGTAGAGAAAAAGACGAGAGTATAATATATATAGATACGTACGTAAACAAAGGTTAAGTCAAATTAAGATGGTACTTCAAACGATCCATAAAAATCTCCGTGCTGGCAGCCTCCACTATGCTCGCTGGTAATTGGTTCCAAAATGGAATCACTCTAAAAGAGAAGAAATGCTTTTTACAGGTCAGATTATACCTTGGTAGTCTCAATTTCCAAGAATGACCCCTGTGCTCTCTATCAGATAAAAATAATTCAAATAAAATTTCAGGATTTATGTGGGTATATCCATTGATGATTCTATAAGTAAGTACAAGATCTTTAAATAAACGACGTGTACTAAGGAATCAATGATTTCCCCTAATAGGGAGGGGGTTGTTTCGGACTCCCTGCATTCTACCTGGACCACACTATGAACCATCCTGTGGAGCGCCCAAGGGAACTAGCTGGTTCTCTCAAAAGTATATATACATGTGGGTTCAACGCGCCCGTTGGTTGTTTCCTGCTTCAACATTAGGCATTGCTTCCGTAGCTGCATGGCTAGCGTTTGTCACAATTTATTTATGATTAGTTCCTTGTATCCTTCCCGGTTTTCATACCAGCCCGCGTTTACTTCATTTTTTTACATATGTCAATGAAACTGGTGAACTTATATAGAATTTATGTAGAATTTTATATTTATAGAATTTCTGTAGAATCTATACGTATATATAGAATTTTTGGGGGAGAAGGCAAAAATTGAGTTATTTTTAGTGTATACAACTAAAAAATTCTGGAAATTTTTCGAGCCTGCGGCGCTTTTCTATCTCACTTTTTAAAATTGTCTTAGCTATTGAAATAACTTAATTGTCTGTCAGTAGATCGTAAAAAACTTAGTACTTAAACGAATTTGTCAAGAGAATTGTTCCTATGCTTTCTTAGCTTGCGTAAATAGAAAGTTTCAGAAGAATATTATATATATAGCTTATGTGGTGATGATGAGAATAGTTTTTCCAGATATCTGTAATTCTTAGCTTAATAAAGAACATTTCGTTAGTAGTTAGCTAGCTAAGCATAAGCGACAAATAGGGGACGTTACATAATTTGTATTTGATAAATTGGGGATGCTACATATTTGCATACATGGTCATAGCTAGATACAAACTATATAGAATTCAATTAGCTAACTAGAAAAGAATACAAACACACATACCTGGCATTTTTTTAGGGTTTAGAAAGTGGGGGGGGGGGGCTTTGCCCCCCCCCTGGGGAGGGGGAAGTGGGGGGGCTTCCGAAAAGTGGGGGGGGGAGAGCCAAAAGTAAAATATACCGAAATTTTTAGCGAAAAATTAGCATTTTTAAGGTAAAAACGCAAAAAATCGCTGTTTTTAAGCTTAAAATGAGCTTATAAGTCCATAAATTAGCTAGAAATTGAGAAAATTTTTGAAAATTTGACACCAAAAACCTTATTTTTTGACACTTTTGGGCGACCCCCAAAATTGTGGGTGGGGGCTTGCCGTAAGGTGGGGGGGGGGGCGAAAGTGGGGGGCTCCGAAAAGTGGAGGGGGGGAACCGAAAAGTGGGGGGGCCCCCCACCCCCCCCCACTAAAAAAATGCCAGCATACGTATATTATAGCGGGGCGCGAAGCCGACTCCCTATAATATGGGTGTAAAAGGCGCTGCGCGGCCCTTTGAGACTCGTTCGAGCACCTTGCCAGCTCAATACTGAACGAAACTCGGCAAGTTTGGTATCGTTGGAATCTACACGACGAGCACAAGTTGCAAAAAGTTGTGGTCAAAGTTTTTTTGTGGAAGTCTCGCTTGAAAAAATGAAACTTTGTGCAGAGGTGGTTGAAAAATTTTCAGGACGTTTTCAGCCGGAAAGAATTATAAGGCCCTTAGAGACCCGTTCGAGCACCGTGGCAACACAAGCCGAGGCATATCTGCAATGCAAGTCCTATGAGAGCCAGCCATGAGATTGTATTTCTCACCAACATTTCTGAATTCAAAAAGGCCTGGGCTTATTCTAGTGGGGGCCCCCCATAAACACCCTTCCCCCCCCCCCAAAATCGTTCCCCAAATAAAAGTGGGTGCCCCTTTTAGTACCAACTTTTGTCCTAAAAAAATTGCTCAGAAGGCCAAATTTTTAAAAATTTTCCGGCGTCGCCGGAGATTTTTAGTCAATTTTTGCCTATTTAAGCGTTATTTTTGCACTAGAAACGACCTTTTTGGCAATTACTATTAAAATAGCGCTATTTTTAGCATGTTTTTAGAAACATTTTGAAAAATTTTCGCCCTCCCCCCAAGAATGACTCGTCCGCCGAGGCCCCCCCCAAAGAGCCCCCCAAGAAAAATTCCCTAGAATAAGCCCAGAAGGCCACTATATATTCGGAAGCTGCGACAGGATGCCGAGATACCGGAATGCCGGTCCTAGACAAAAGAAGTACCGTGCCAGCTAAATACTCAACGAAACTAGACAAATTTGGTATCATTGGAATCAGCACGGTGAGTACAACAAGTAGCAAAACAGTTTTGGTTAAAATTTTCAACTTTGAAAATTTTCGATTCCGGACAATTTAGTTTCGTCTGTTACTTTTTTCCGTGTAAGTCACGCTTCGCTTTTAGTCTAACTCAAACTGAACGATCTGGGCATTTTTTTCTGAGAGTAGTACATGTGTTAATGTACCTTCTGGACAATTTTCCGCTGTCCGGCCCGGCCGGCCACCTGTGCGGCCGGCCAAAGGTGGCCTTACCGCTAAGATGGCCAAAAAAGGCCAATTTTGTGTCACGGCTACAGGGTTTAGGGAACAAGCTAGAGAGACGCGGATTGTTGCATAAGAAACTTTGGGATGGGTAACGTGTCATAAAGAGGGCGATTTTAGATATCTTGCCGGGATCGTTCAGGCGGCCGGCCCAAAGTTGGTCCGGCCCAGTAGCCATTTTGGAAAATATCCAAGTCCCAACTCCACAGAAAATAGCCAAAAATAGACCTAAATATGCTGTTTTTGAGCCATTTAGTGAAACGCATATCAGGTGTTATCGGGGCCGCTGAACACGATGAGCATAGTCGCAGTTCTGTGCGGTGCTGCTATGTACTGTACTCAGGGTTTTTTTCAAAATCGGACCTGTGTAAATCTTGTGTAAATTTAAATTTCACTGTGTATTTTTGTTTGAAGCTGTGTAAAATTTAAAAGTGTCGTTTTTCAACTGTAACATAAAATAAAATACATTTAGACGTTATTTTCTTGCTACAATGTTATTTTCGGATCATTCAAGCCAAAGTTATGCCAACTGCACTTGTGTAACATTTAGAAAGAAGCCACGCGGGGGGTCTGGGGGGCGGAGCCCCCAAGAAGTTGAGAAAATTTTGTAAATTGCAATAGAATTCATAATGGAAATGTTTAAAAAGATTAATTCATTAAATGTCAAAAATAAGATTGGACAAATTCAAATTTCTGAAAAACACTTCGCCTACTGAAACGATTTCTTTATTTTTCCAACTTTTTGGAATAATTTTTTCACAAACTTGCTGGTCACGTACTAAAGTTCGATGCTTTAACTGCTATATACTGGCTCCATATAGTACAGACACAGCAATTATACAACGGAGGGAGGTCTGGGGGGCGGAGCCCCCCAGAAGTTGAGAAATTTTTTAAATTAACGGCAGAAACGGCATTGAAAAGTTGTATTCCTTTAGCTTTCGTATTGAATATTTCTTGGGTTGTATGGCAATTATTTTTAGGATCTGACTGCTTTTATTATTATATATACAAGAGATAAACAAGAAATCATATTGAATAATACTAGCTTCAGAAAACATATGTATAGTTAAATACGAATAAATACTAGCTATTTACGAAAATAAATTATACGCAACTGTATAAGTAGAAGCATTAAGACTTAGGAGAATAAAACACCCATAACCATGTTGATGCAGAAATGCAGAAAACCATTCTAAACCATTGGAAACAGGCGGGGGTCTGGGGGCGGCAGCCCCCAGTTAAAAGCTAGAGCTTTTTTAAAAATTAAAGACTTGAAAACTATTTTTTCATTTCATTTTTTCAAAATTTTCGAAAATTTGGCTGTGTATTTTGTTGTGTAAATTAGTTTTTCACTGTGTAAATTAATTTTTTTTGTGTAAATACTAGGGATCGACCGGATATCCGGATCCGGATCCGGATCCTGCCGGATATTGCAGATCCGGATCCGGATCCGGATCCGGCAGAAAAACCATCCGGATCCGGATCTTTTTTCAATTAACGAACCAAAGGAAATTTGTTACTGAAACTAAAATATTGATGCCTGGAGCGCTCAAAATTAATTTCTAGAAGCGAATTTTCGTGTTAAGAGTGTGGCTTTTACTGGGGCTGCCGCCCCCAGACCCCCGTGTACCTTAATATTCAACTGAACCCGAATCAGTAGACGTTGATATTTTGTTAACTAATTTTTATGCATGTCAGGTTAAATGAATTTTATACTTTAACCATAATTATATGTATATATATGTTTTTTATAAATTACTGTTAAATAGGTGTCCATGCGTATGGTTATTTTCCTACATCTATAGACAAAAACTTAACAAATTTGCAATTTTCAGACTCCTTGACGTGTTGGGTTTTCTACATTTTAAGTTGTGCTTTTCTGAATTTTCAAGTGATCCTTTTAAGAAAATGGTTTCCTTCAAATTCTCGGTAGTAGCAAAATCTTAACTCTACTTTACTGCGTTTAACCATACTTATATATTGCAAAATTATTAGACAAAGTAAGCTTAACTGACTTGTAAACTCAAAAAATTTAACTTTAGTGAAATTTTTAAGATGGTTCCAAGTAAAATAGATCAGCAAATTTAAAGATTTTTATGAGCATGTACTGCAGTTTCACAAATATACTGAATACATAAATAGATAAATACGAGCATACGTATATAAATGAGCCGTGCTGACTACTTTCATCCTAACGATTTCGTTTCTAATATATATTTAATGAAAACGAAAATTCGGAGTTTGTTTTCGTATCGGTTGCGGTGAGTCTTGCTAGGCTTCAGCCGCTGCTACAAAGAATTTAACTGCCGGTATGCAACAACATAATCGAATTAACTGGATCAAAACGTTTTTTAAATTGAAAATCCTGGTTGCTAATAAAACTATAACTTGAATTATTCATTCGTAAATACGTAAATAACTATTTTCAGCAGCAACGGTATTGGTTTTTTTTTCTCAAACTCCATGTAAAAAGTTAATGTTAATGTTAATCTACTTAAGCTGAGTTTTTTGAAAAACTTTGATAGTAAGCGGTTCCATGTTTGCGGCTGCGGCATATTCATACATTTCAAAAATTCGTTATATACTTAGCGATAATTGCTTGTTTCAAGCTAAATGTTTAAGTCATTTGCAGCATTCAAACTAACAGAAATTGTTGAAACGTATTAAATAAATTCATTATCAGCATTAAAACATTACCAATCCACAAAAAACCCATAAACATTAACAAAATCAAAGAACAAAAATTTTAAAAATTTGCATGTATTTTGATGATTAGATCCGGATCCGGCCGGATCCAAACTGGATCCGGATCCGGCAGAATTTTGGATCCGGTCGATCCCTAGTAAATACACAGTATTTTACACAAAAAAACCCTGACTGTACTGTTATGCAGCAACCATGTCTGTAGACTTACTGTAAACGGCTAAACACATGAAACTTGGTGATATATAATTGTGTCTGTCGTAAGGGGGAACTCATGTGAGTTGGTGCACTCTCCTGCTTCTCCTCCACGTGCTGTACGTGCTGTTCCAAACACAGCACCATCGATAACACGTTATTCAATCGGCAATGGTATTTGTAATTCGGCATACAGATAGTTTAGGACATGACAAACAATACGTTTTGTATACTTATTACGATGTCACTATACAGGGCATTTTAGGGTTTTTTCGGGGGGGGGGCTTCCGGGGGCCTCCCGAGCCGGGGGAGGAAGATTTTTGCAAAAATGAGCTAAAATTTGGTAGTTTTGGCGTATTTTACACGTGGAAAGGCAAAAAGTTCTCAAAAATGCCAGTATTTAAGCTAAAAATAGTCTTTTTTACGATAAAATCTCCGGCGAAGCTGGAAAATTTTTGAAAATTTGCCTATTTTGGCAAAAATTTGGGCCCCCAAAATTCCCGGGGGGGAAGCAAAAATCGGGGAAGCGATTTCGGAGGGGAAGGCATTTTCGGGGGAGAGGTCAATATCGGGTAAAAAATACCCTGCTATATGGTTGCGCTGCAGTAGAGAGCTTCTGAAGTACAGCACGGCCTATAACTAGCTACAGATAAGTTGCAATCGTCCGAAATTTTGCGTATCAGTGCGGCAGAGCATTAGAAATCGTGCAGTATAAGTTTCCTTCATTTGCATTATGGTTTGCATCTGGTCACACTGCAGTAGAGAGCATCAGATGAAAGCCCTTGGTGAGGCGAACATTTTTTGTCATCGGAGGACCCCTCCAAAGTAAACCCAGCGGCCTGTGGCGCCGTGACCATGGTCCGGACCGGTCCAAAATCGATTTTTTGAAAAGTTTTCAAGTTTGGTATCAAATGAAAGCCCTTGGTGAGGCGAACATTTTATCTCATTGGAGGACCCCTCCAAACTGGTCCCAGCGGCCTGTGGCGCCGTGACCAGGGTCCGGACCGGTCCAAAATGCCCAAAAATCGATTTTTCCAAAAGTGGCTAAGTTTGGTATCAAATGAAAGCCTATGGTGAGGCGAACATTTTATCTCATTGGAGGACCCCTCCAAACTGGTCCCAGCGGCCTGTGGCGCCCTGACCAGGGTCCGGACCGGTCCAAAATCAATTTTTTGAAAGGTTTTCAAGTTTGGTATCAAATGAAAGCCCTTGGTGAGGCGAACATTTTATCTCATTGGAGGGCCCCTCCAAACTGGTCCCAGCGGCCTGTGGCGCCTGACCAGGGTCGGACCGGTCCAAAATCAATTTTTTGAAAGGTTTTCAAGTTTGGTATCAAATGAAAGCCCTTGGTGAGGCGAACATTTTATCTCATTGGAGGACCCCTCCAAACTGGTCCCTAGCGACCTGTGGCGGCCTGGCAAGGGGTCCTAATTGGTCAAAAATCAAAATTTCCAAAAGTTGTCAAATTTGGTTTTAAATGAAAGCCCTAAATGAGCAGAGCAACTTTTGTCATGTATATAACTGCATATCCAAGGTTACGGTGCTGGATGGCTTTTAAAATAGCCTTCCTGCCTAAGATAACGCACCGTGTAAAAAGTTATGAAAAGGCCATGAACAGTGGCCTTCCTGCCTAAGATAACGCACCGTGTAAAAAGTTCTGAAAAGGCCATGAACAGTGGCCTTCCTGCCTAAGATAACGCACCGTGTACAAATTTCTGAAAAGGCCATGAACAGTGGCCTTCCAGCCTAAGATAACGCTCCGTGTATAATGTTCTGTAGAGGCCATGAACAGTGGCCTTCCAGCCTAAGATGACGCACCGTGTATAAAGTTCTGAAAAGGCTATTAACAGGCATTTTCCCGCTTCAGCAAATACATTCAGTTGAACTAGAACGTTTTCATCCAGCCTGTTTGCGGTAGCTAGCTTTGCTTACATTGTGTATATATGCAACTTCTCTGACATGATTTTCTCTGCAGCGGAAAAATAAGCGAAACTAGGGGGGAAAATGCCCTCGACGGGCAACCAACTTGGTAGAATAGGGAAAAACTTGAATGTTAAATACACGGTGCATGGTTACAACTGAGATTCTGCTGAAGCGGAAAAATGCCGTTTCTCAGCGACTAAAATGACAGAAACCAGCTCTGTGCGCCGAATAGGGAATCTACTCGGCGACTAAAATGAAAGAAACCAGCTTTGTGCGCCGAATAGGGAATCTACTCGGCGACTAAAATGAAAGAAACCAGCTTTGTCGCCGAATAGGGAATTCCCTCCTTCCGCCCTATTCGCGCGAACTTTGAGGCCTGTTATGTGTTGCTTTGCTGAATAATGAGAGAGCTTCAGAATGGCAGAATTACTTCAGAATGCAAAACAACAGTTTTATCAAGCACTTACGTAAGCCAAGGTTTTCACAGACATAAATACGATGTCTTCGATGTGCTATCAGAAACATTGAGAGCATATATAACACATATTATAGGGGTCGCTGCCGCGACCCCTGTGATAGGTGTGCTCTGTGTTGATCTTGCCGAGAATTGATACAATCAAACATTACATATATAAAATGAAATGCGATTGATTGTATATGTTTTAGCACAAGGACTGTCGACCACAAATTGTTTAAACTGCATATATATATATATATATACTTATTGTTGCTTTCTGTTGGTCCTGCTAGCGGTTGTATGCATAAAATATTTGCGGATCAGGTAGCTCAAAAAGAAATTAATCTAGCGCCACCCCTAGTCACCACGCAACCGGTACGGGAAATGTCATATTGACAGCAATGCTTACGTTTGCAGTTCCTAACAGAATAATTACCTATATATTTCCTTCCCAAAGACGATAAGTTCGCGCGAATAGGGCGGAAGGAGGGAATTCCCTATTCGGCGACAAAGCTGGTTTCTTTCATTTTAGTCGCCGAGTAGATTCCCTATTCGGCGCACAAAGCTGGTTTCTGTCATTTTAGTCGCTGAGAAACGGCATTTTTCCGCTTCAGCAGAATCTCAGTTGTAACCATGCACCGTGTATTTAACATTCAAGTTTTTCCCTATTCTACCAAGTTGGTTGCCCGTCGAGGGCATTTTTCCCCCTAGTTAATGTTAATCTACTTAAGCTGATTTTTTGAAAAACTTTGATTGTAAACTGATCCATGTTTGCGGCTGCGGCATATTCCTATATACATTTCAAAAATTCGTTTATACTTAGCGAAAATTGTTCGTTTCAAGCTAAATGTTTAAGTCATTTGCAGCATTCAAACAAAGAGAAATTGTTGAAACGTATTAAATAAATTCACTATCAGCATTAAAACATTACCAAATCCACAAAAAACCCCATAAACATTAACAAAATCAACGAACAAAATTTTAAAAATTTGCATGTATTTTGATGACTAGATCCGGATCCGGCCGGATCCAAACTGGATCCGGATCCGGCCGGATCCACACTGGATCCGGATCCGGGTCCGGCAAAATTTTGGATCCGGTCGATCCCTAATATATAGTTATACATAAGCTCATTTTAAGCTTAAAAAACTTTAAAAAGCTTTAAAAACAGCGATTTTTTGCGTTTTTACCTTTAGAAAGGATAATTTTTCGCTAAAAATGTAGGTATATTTTTAGCTTTGGCTCGCCCCCCCCCACTTTTCGGAAGCCCCCCCCCCCCCACGTCCCCCTCCCTAGTAGGGCGACGAAGCCCCCCCACTTTCAAAACCCTAAAAAAATGCCAAACAGTGACATATACATATACAATATGGTTTGGCGTTTCCTGTACCAGGGCTGTTGCGCGGCCTTCCTCAGAAAAAAGGAATAAAAAAAGGAATTTTGAAACAGAAAAAAAGGAAAAAAAAGGAATTTTTCCGATGAAAACTGGTAAAAATAACAAACTTTAAAGGCTATTTTCTTGCTACTACGCTATCGCATTTCATATTATTTTTGCTTTAAAAATTTATTCTGATAGGATAGATTCGACGAAACCGAGCGATTTTTTCTTTTTACATTGACATCTGAAAATGGCTCCTGAAATCTGTACTGCCGCCTGTAAATTTTTATGCATGTAGCATTTATACACAGACTCAAGGCAGCACCCAGGTGGGGGAGGTTCAAGGGGTCTCGACCCCCCTCCCCTGGGTTTACTTTAGGCGAAAAAAAGTGGGGGGGGGGGGAGAGGGGGGGGAGCCCCCACTAGTGGGGGGGGGGGGGAGGTCGAAAAGTGGGGGGGGGGAATAGAATGGGCTAAAAATGCCAAAAATACCGTATAAAAAGCCTGTTTTCTACATATGCTGCTATAAGTGCACAAAAATTGAGTTTTAGCACCAAAAAAGACGATTTTTGACCAAAAATTTCCGGCGAGCCCGAACAATTTTGAAAATTTTGACCAAAAATCCTAAAAATTTGGCATTTTCTGGGCACCCTATAGTGAGTGGGGGGGGAGCCCAAAAAAGTGGGGGGGGGGAACGAGTGGGGGGGGGGGAGGTGCTCGAGTGGGGGGGGGAACCCAAAAAGTGGGGGGGGCGCCCCAGCCCCCCCCCCCCAGTAAAATAAACCCAGCTCCCTTTTGGGGTGACAAAATGGAAAATTTTTGCTATTTTTATGTTATGTTATGTTTATGTTATTTTTATTTTTTTTGCTATATTTCCTACAAACATCAAAATTTGCGTTGCGTAACAAAACAATACATGTGCTGAACAGAATAAAATCGTTAAAATTTGCTATTTCATGCACTCTAAAAACTGCAAAAGCTCAGCCGTTACTATAGATTAAATCTACACTTTTCCAGCCAAATAGACCAAAATACAATACGTAAAGCCAACTCAAGCTATTATTAGATATATACGTCCAAAATATAAAACCAGCTTTAAAATAAAAATCCATACGATCACATCCCGGCGAAGCCGGAAATTTTTGAAAAAATATGGGCAAAAATGTAATCTTTGCTTAAAAATTTTAAAATTTCCTAGACTTTTTGAAGTCGGCCAGAAAAAAAAGGAAATAAAAGGAATTTTGGGCGAAAAAAAGGAAATAAAAGGAAGGTCTCGAGAAAAAAGGAAATAAAAGGAAAAAAAGGAACCGCAACAGGCCTGCAGTGTACATGGCTAGTACATACGATTAAATATCGTTTCTTGTATATACATCTTTTATCATAAAAGCAGTCTGAACCACAAAAATTGTTGCTATCTACACAGCACAATGAATATTCAATACGAAAGCTGAAGGAATTCAACTTTTCATTCCGTTTTTGCCGTTAATGTAAAAAAATTTCTCAACTTCTGGGTGGCTCCGCCCCCCAGACCCCCCGCTATTCTGCATGTCTATGTTTAAATTATATAATGTTTTGATTATATTATGGCTCCATCACCAGCAGCGGATAAAGCTTCGAACCATAGTACCTACTAGAGATGCACCGGGGCCGCCACTACCGGGGCCGGGGCCGGGACCTCATCGTGGCCCCGGCCGGGGCCGGGGCCGGGGCCACCTTGTCCCCGGTACCGGGGCCGGGGCCCGGAAATTGGGGGTCCAAATCGAAAATTTTCAAAAATTTTCTCGAAAATTTATATTTTACAATAATTTTTGATATACAAACGTTACTATCGTTGTTTTCATTCATATCGGCGGGAAAACAAACGATTTGTAATACTTTTTGACTTTCGAAAATTCAAAATTTTGGTCAAAAAATGTCAAAAATTTACAAAAGTTTCCTAATTTTTGGCCCCGGTCGGTCCCGGGGCCTGACCACCGGGGCCGGGGCCGGGGCCGAAGCCGGGGCCTGGCCCCGGTGCCGGGGCCGGGGCCAGGCCCCGGTGCATCCCTAGTACCTACGTAACCAGCAAGTTGGTGAAATAAATTTCCAAAAAGTTGGAAAATTAAATATATAAATCGTTTCAGCAGGCGAAGTTTTTTCAGAAATTAGAATTTGCCCAATCCTAGTTTTCACATTTAATGATTTAATCTTTTTATACATTTCCATTGTAAATTTTATTACAATTTACAAGAGTTGCTCAGCTTTTGGGGGGCTCCGCCCCCCAGACCCTCGCGTGGCTTCTTCCGAAACGTTAGACACGTGAAGTTGGCATTACTTACAGGCTTGAATGACCCTAAAATAACATTGCAGCAAGAAAATAATCTCTAAACGTATTTTGTATTATATTGGAAAAATAACACTTTTAAATTTTACACAGCTTCAAAGAAAAATACAGAATAAAATTTAAATTTACACAAGAATTACAAAGGTCTGATTTTGAAAAACCCTGCCTTCCCCCAACTTTCGGCTACCGCCGGCGAAACCCAACCCTCCCCCCCGGGTTTTGCAGCCAAAACGTTAGCTAAATTTTGCCCAAATATGGTCATTTTTGAACATTTTTCTCAAATTTTGACTTAAAATCATAGTTTCCTTTGGGGGGGAGGTGCATAGGTGTAATTGGGGGGAGGTTTGGGGGGGGGTACCCCCCCCCCCCAGCCATGTTTGATAACCCCCCCCTAAATTTTTGGGGGCCCCCCCCCCCCCCCGGGGGGGGGGGGGGGGGGGGGGGGGGGGGGTAGTCGCGCCAAAGGCGCGAAAAATTGGCCAAAAATCGGGTATTTTTAGGGTAAATTTTGCAAAATTTTTCAAAAATGTTCAAATTTTTGGCTTAAAGTGTTCATTAGTGCGTGAAATACACGTTTTCAACAGTTTTATGGACTTTCTGACTCAATATTGACCTTATTTTGTAGTTAGAAACATGTTGGCAACCAAGTTTTCGAGTTTAAAATCCCTGTCTAATGTTAAAATTAGTTAATGGTTGGATGTTTTTTCGCATTAGCAATGGCTGAAAATGCGATTTTTGGCATAAAAATAGGAAAAAATTTTGGGGGGAGGTTTGGGGGGGTCTTGGGGGGGGTTTGGGGGCAGGTCAAAAACGGGGCCCCGCCCCCAAATTTTGGGGGGAGGGGGCCCCCCCCAACCCAAATCCCCGTTACACCTATGGGGAGGTGTGGCTGGGCAAAAAATCTGGGGGGGGGGGGTTCCGACGGAAGGTGGGGGGACCCCCCTAAACTTTCGATTTTATGCTATTTTTGGCCACTTTTTGGCCAAAAATCTGGGGGGGGGGGTAGCAAAAATCTGAAAATCTGGGGGGGGGGGGGTGGGGTCGCCAAAATTTGTAATTTTGGTGGGCCCCCCCCTAACACACCAATGGGGGGGGGGGGGTTTTTGGGGGTGTCCCCCCAAAATTTTCGACCAAATTTACCCCCCCTCCGATTTTTTTACTTACGCTCCCCCAACTTTAGGCTACCCCTCGAACCCCCAACGATTTTTGGACCCAAAATGTTAGCTAAATTTGGTCGAAAAATGGTCATTTTTCTGGCTTATGTTTAGGCCAAAATTTATGGGGGGGGGGGGGCTCACCAAAAGATGCTCACCAACTATGCCCCCCATTACATTTCGTTGGTCGACCACCAAATTTCCTGAGCTTCAGCTTTACATCTCCCCCGTCCCCCAACCAAAATATGCAGTAGTGAATTTGCCTTGCGTTGTACGAAATTTTTTCCAATGCCAACCTTCGCGCGTTGTCGAAGCTAGCCATGGGAGCTACATTAGACACGATATGCAATATTAATGATATTATTTAGCGGCAGAAATGGGAGGATTTAACCAGAAAATTTAAAATTAGGTCGTGGAGTATGCAAAATTCGCCAGTGAATAATTATTTCATAACTACGAAAATTGCAACAGATCTTAGAAACTATATTTGTCGTAGCAATTTAATTTTTGCATTTAATAAATGTCTTAATTACATGATTACTTCAGTAAATACAGAGTATGCTAAATGTGTCCAGAAAGTTGTGATACGTAGTACAACCTCCATATTTGGTAACGTCTTTCGGTAACTATTTTTGCAATTTTGTTACCCCTTGTGGCCAATTTTCTTACCCCTTGTAGGAGCAATTTCGCTACTCCTTGAGGACGACTTCGCCAAGGGGGAAAATTTCCCCCTTCCCCTTGTCCACCTGTGCCTTGTATCCTTTTTCAAATTTAAGGGGGGTGTCCAAGCAAAACATTTTCCAAAAAAGTGCAATTTTAGCAGCTTTTAAGCAAATTTAGCGCTGTTTTTTGTTTTAAAGCCATTGTAGAGCAAAATAAGTGGTTTTTCGCAACTTTTTGGAAAGTTTTCGACATTTTCATACTTTTTCTATTTTTGGCTAAAACTTGCATTAAGTTTCAGAATGACTTGCATTTCCTAGCGCTGACCCAAGTCTCTTGGCCTTGAGTTTGCTAGTCCTTGTACCAAAACTCCAATTTTTTGACCCCCCCCCTCCATACTGCCCCTTGTTAAAGTATGGCTTTAAAGCCTATTAGTAGACAAGAAAGCTAAGTTTAACGTTTAACAAAATGACAGGGCTGGCTTACTCATAGTCAACCAAGGTGTAATATTAAATTCTGGTTCGCTTGTTGTATTTCCTTCGGCTGTAATCGAGCAAACAGAAACCTAACGTCAATCCTACATACGACTGCTGTGGCGGAACCTCACATTTTGATTACCATCGAGCTCCGCTAACCGCCAATTGTACTACTACCGAACTATCGCCAAAATCTGTATTAAATTACCGCACTGAACTATACAGTATTGAATTTAAAATGGTGATCGTTATCGTATGCAAGATTGATTGCCACAAGTTGCTATTGCTATTTAATTCACTAATAAATGGTTAATCAGCAAGTTCATTTAGTGTCCTGGTTTTTGCTTTACATTCCAAACGTCTTCTTTTTCTTGGCTTGCTGAGAGAAATAGTAGAAAGCATAGATCACTCCAGGAATGTAGTAGGCAAAACAGAGAAGCCAGCAAATCAGAACGTGAATGCTACAGTGGCATTTCTTGTGATAAACGCAAATCGAGCAAGGCTAAAATTGAAAACTGATTAAAATTTTTGTAAGCTTTAAATGTAAGTCGAATTGTAAGGTTTCAGCTTCAATGGGACCACAACCGCGTATGTACCTGCCACTTAGCTATAGTTAAGGAAAAGAAAGGGGATGATTAAGTTTAGCAATCTGAGATTTCGACCGATCTTGAGAAACATCATCGGTCAGGATAGAAAGTAAAGAATTGGCCAAAGCCGGAGATCAAACTAGGGGTTTTCTGCAGTTAGAACTCTTTGAGAGCGTTTGCTTGCAGGCTAATCAGTCAGGGCTTTTTCGCGCAGGGAGTTAAACGCGTTAAAACAGATAAAATTAACTCAGTCCTTTATATACACAGTTCGTTTTTACTAGTTCGTAGGGTTAAAGCAGTTAAAAAAGTTTAACTCGCCCACGACAAGGCTGTCCGTTTTCCATGCCTGTTCCTCCTTTTCGTGCACAGGGTTAAAAGAGCTATATACACAGTTCGTTTTTACTAGTTTGTAGGGTTAAAGGAGTTAAAAAAGTTTTACTCGCCCACGACAAGGCCGTCAGTTTTTCATCCATGCCTGACCTAATGACCTATACCAATGTACCAATGCTAGCTGTGTTTGTAAGTTTCGGTATTAAAAATTAAATTAAAATTTGCAAAATTAAAAATTTAAACTTGAAAGCAACTAACAGGGAAACAGATGGCACAGTAGATAGTGTAAGGTGTCAAGTCCGCGTCACCAACTTCTACCATTGTGCTTCTAGATAACGGCTAAAAATAGACAAATAAGTCACTCAGAAATTATTTTATTCAATTATAAAAGCATAATTAAATCAGGATGTTTCTGTGCAAATTCCCATTTTTGAAAGTTTAAATTAATGGGTGTCTTAGTGCCTTGCCACAGCTTGATTCTTGACTCAAGCTCCAGCTTGAGTGGAGTCAAAGGAGCTGACATTTAATTTAAATATTTAAATATTTTATTTATTTTAAATCCGCACTTTCGCAAAGAGGTCCTTTAGAAGTGAAACGATGGCGATTTATTAATTTTGTCCCAACATTGATTTGGCACTGACCAGAACAACTTTTCATTACTGGCTTGAAATTAGGATACTCCATAACTACAGCCTAAACTGCCTTACCTTTCAGTCTGCAAAATAAAATCTGACAAAGTAATGAAACTGAAGTGCAAGATTAATTCTCACTGGCCGAAGTTTTTTTCAAAGGCAACATTAATTTATCATTTTTGTCTTAATACTTATCACAATTATACATTGCAATTTAGGGTCTTTCTCAAACATAACGGTAATGCTAACAAGTGTGCTGCGACATACTTTGAATTTTGATTTTTTGAGCTGATAAGCCTAAAATTGAACCAACATTTCTGGAACTAAAAGGGCGGAAATTTAACTAATTAAATGACCGACATGTTAGCTTTAAAAATTTACTGGATTCATAGGTTTGCCTCAAACCAAATCCGCACTGATTTGATCCGGTGCTTCGTCGCTATTTTGGGATCTGATTTCTTAAAAAATAAGTTTGGAAAGCAAAGTTTTGCTGCGAACAGGCCAGAAATGGTTGCTGTAGGAGTCGGCTGCATACGAGTCACACGTCTCATGTTAGCCATTTTCATCCTGGTAATTTGGCGTTACTAAAATATTCTTTTAGTTTCTCCTAATTAATAAATTCTTAGAGTAATTAATTAAGTTATCACAAAGGTGGGGATTTGCACAATGGGTTCCAAACAGTTGCAACAACAGATTCCAAAAATCTTACCATCAAATTCTGAAAACAACTCAACCAAGTTGCCAGAAGGAGTCCCCAAACCTGGTCGACATCACGACGGATGATGTCTCTTTCTAAAAATTATTCAAATTTAAGATCAGTCCGCGTTATCCTATTTTTTGCTTTTTTTGATATATATATATATATATATATATGCATATATATGTACGTATGACTCTGGTCTGTAATTTAAGCTGCTCCTGTGTATGGCGGCAACTACAACAACATCCGGCTGCAATAATTGCGGCTGCAAACCGATTACTACCTGGAGATCGTCCATTTCCGTCATGTCACTGGTGGTTGCAGTTGAGGTCCTGGGAATAATCATTTCGATAGTTTTCATCACGATTCGTTCGCTGCAGAAGGGACAAAAGAAAACGGTAGGACGACTTTGCTTAAAGTTTTTCTTAACTTTGTAGCAGAAAGATGACACCCAGAGTTGGACCCGGGTCAAGGTAACCGCGGCTGGGGCCTTTTCAAGAAAGGGTAGAGTAGAGTAGAGTAGAGTTAAAATTAACCGTTTCAACGATTTTACAAGACTAATTGATTTTTCTGTCACGACAAATTGGGATATTTTCACACCAAGAAAGGAGAAACCATTCACATCAGGCTTTGTTCAGTATTCAGACTGCTAGCTGTACCTAATAAAACGAGACATTTTATTATTTTATTAATTAATCATATCTTTTTATTTTTATTTAGGAGATGATTTTGGCAATAGTTTCAGCAGTTCTGGTCCTTGCTGCATTTATTGTTCAATGTATCGGCACGGCCGGCGTTTTGGATCAATCCGGTAATTCTGTAAATGAATTAAAGAGATCAAAATAAAATTTATGGAATCAACGAATTTCAAAAATATAGTAAAATTGAATAGTTTAATGTTATTACTAGATAAGTAACTTATATATCCCTCATTTGATTTTGCTTGATTTTTCCAACTACATTATCCCCCCTGCCATTTGCAACTCCTTTAAGGATTAACCCATTTGACCACCCAAAAGTTTTGCAATTTCCGTGCGCTAAGGGTGGGCTAAACTTGGTAAGGCTTCCTGGCAAGCAATCACCAAAAATTGACACAATGAACTGAGAACAAATTAATTAGGCATATGTTTTCGTATAATTGGAGCTGCAATCTATAATATATAGGGGTTTCCTATGTGTAAAGTTTTCCTAATGCAGCGCATTAATCCGTTCGGTTTGTTCTGGGTTGTCCTACATCTGGATTGTCCTACACGATTTGATTGGCTGGTATAGTAGCAAATAAGAATACACATTAAGACACGTACATGTCACTGTGAAGGGTCACAAGGGATAATTTCGCTCAGTTTATACAGAAAGTTGTTTTTAAAATGAGTATAAAGGAAATTTATACGACTTTATGTGAAAATATTTTGTTGTTGGCATTTTCATTTTTACAAAGATTCAAATAAAATGTTGTGTTACTTTAAATTTGAAATTCGTAGAAATTTTACATTCGTAGAAACTTTTGAACAAATTCTTCAATTTCTGCCAATTCCAAAAATTATACCGGTATTAAGTTAAATTTTAGAAGCTTTTAGGTGCTAATAAAGCTTTTGAAAACAATCGCTAAACTGTGCTTATCATTGCCTCGTCATCTTATCACAATGCCACGAAGGAATTAAAAAGTCATTACGTATATACCCTTTACCGTATATATAATACATTTACATTTAAAATTTAAGGAATTACTCAGCTATTGTATTCGTGAAACGTCATACTGTAGTTAACACTACCTAGGAGGCGGGCATAAATAACACGTGCATTTACAAAGAGCCAATCAGCAAGTGTAGGACAATCCAGATGTAGGACAACCGGGAATACGCCATCCGTTCTACTATATATTGTCAAATCAGTGATTTAAGTTGCACTTTATTACAAACTTTTAATTAGTCAGGTTTGATATATTTGATTAATTAATGTTACCAAGCTACCAATTACGGATTCATTGTTTTCAATATCTGAAACTAACAAATGACAGCTATCATTGATTATATCAAAAGTAATTAGATTGATTGATTATTCCTGTTCAGCCAAAGAAGACCGACCAATTAGCAAGAGATCAATCGCATCCAAAGACGGGGACCGTCTCAGGCAACAATCCGATTTTGTTAAAACTGTGAGACGGGCCCTGAGCGGGAACGTCACCACAAACGTCACCTCCACCACTGCCATCAACACTACCACCACCACCACATCCGCACCTGGCACTGTGCCAGATTTGGTGCCAGCTGGCGCGGGCCAGTCCAAATCATCCGGCCGGTCCAAATGTGCCCCTGGCCTGAATACGTACTGGACTTCGGCTAGTGTAAGATATGAATTATGTGTGTAATACTAGAATTCATTGGAAGGTTGTTTGCTGACCATAACCTGTGGTTGGTTTCACCTTAAGGAACAAAAGATTTAATTTTCGGACGGGAAGCCTACAAACAAAGTCAAAAAATAATTTGTTCTGTTTTGAGCTTGTTTCTAAATTGTAGGATGGAAATCTGATTTGATCCTATTTCGTAGGCCGGGCAGCTCGGCTGGTGAAGGCCGGCCGGTCAGTACCACTTTTGGCCGGCTCTCCGTAATACAAGCAAACGTATAAGATATATTTGATAGGTTTCAAGGCAGATGATGGCCAGTTTAAGCCAAATCTGTAGGTTGCAAAAACTGTCAACGGCCGGCCAGACAGTATCTGGCCGGCCGGTCTGCTCTCGGCCGGCGGTCACTTTCCGGGCTACTGTGGACCTGGGCATGCCGGTTACCGGCTGGCCAGCCGGTCAGGACAGGGACGGTGCACAACAGTAACTCACACCATAAAATTATATATTTTTTAATACTACTACTGGGGTTTCTACTTTTTCAGATTTTCCTATTCATCATTTTCATTCTGTTCATTCTGGACGCAGTCCTAACCCATGCCTTTCGTCCGGAACGGGCCAAAAGACCGCTACCGAAAATCAGGGGAATCAAAGCAATGCCTTTTCCGGCTCCAAAACCCGTCAAAAGTCCATCTGTCCGGATCAGTAAATCGAAAAGTCACACTGGCCAATCGGCCAGCCGTTCTCAGGCTGCCAGTTCAGTGAAAGCCAAAATCGCCTCTCCAAAGAGCCAAGATGGCTCGGCCAAGATGGAACTTGGCCTGTCGCCAAGTCCAGTTGGCACACAGCCAAGTGGAGAACCCGGACTACCGTTGAGTCACCACGGGTCCTCACTGAGTCAGCCTGGAAGCTCGAAAAGAACGAAAAGTCCAATTTGAAGAAGAAATGAAATAATTTTTGTTTGTTACATGTAGTTTTGTTACTTGAACTCGGTTAAATTTCTCAGTGTCTAATAAATGTCCTCTTTGCTCAATAAAGACCTTTAAGAATGGTAGTATGCGTAAACTTTTAAACAATTTTAAATTATCTTTGAATTTTCTATATCTAATATAATTTTCATCTTTTAATTTTAAAGTTTAGTTTTAAAATTATCTTTGAATTCCTAAGTGTTTAACATAACGTTTGTTTTTTTTAGCTTTAAAGCTTTATTTTTAAAGTATGTTTGAATTTTTAATCTTTTAGTTTTAAATTTTTAGTTTTCCTGCTAGGAGATTGGAAACAGATTGATTTAGCAGTAGTTGTGGATCGCACCACTTCTCATCAAAACACGGTGTGGACGCCATTTCCAAGTAAAAAATTTGGGAGATCGAACTGGGGCCCTTCCGATCTGCGGACAGACATGCTTACCACTACACCACAGGGACGACAGTTGAAATTTTTTAGAGGAGATCATTCTATTAAACTACATAGCATGATTACTTTACAAAACTATGCGGGCTTGTAGTCTTCATCATATCTTTGTGATATAGTGGAGAGAGATTGCCGCGTGGACACTTTTCTTGCTCTAAACCTGCTTTATTGAAACAAACAAGAGATAGGGCTATGGACAATTTAGCATACAATAAAATTATAATACAAAGTCATAATTAATATTAGTATTCTTGGTAGTTAGGCCATGCATGCTGTGTATCAGGCTTTAAGAATTGTGTATCTAGAATTACAATCAAAAAAGTAAGCATATGGAATTGTGTATCTAGATTCACAATCAAAAAGGTAAGCATATGGCATTGTGAATCTATAGAATCACAATCAAAAAAGTAAGCATATGGATAACTAAGATGGTTTAAACGGTGTTTTAGTTTCCGAGCTATACATGAGCTGAACTGAAATCTGAAATTTCAGCCCTTTCAGTCCTATGAGCTAGTTCGAAAAACCTTCATTCATCACTGAAATGGTTGGACTAACAGTTTCGTATTTTGAGCCTCAGAGCGTGTACATATCCTGAGTGCATGTTTGAGACGTCGCTATGAGAGAAGGCAGGGAAGAACATAATGAAAGATTTCTAGCAAATGCTGGGGGACAAAAGAGACCGACAGGCGGACTGAGCGGGAATTCAACATTGCAAAAAACCTTTGAAATAAGGGACGGGCAGCAGCAATAGCCTAGAACTTCAGCATCAACCAAATTTTGAAAGTAAATAACCGGGGATGGGGATATACCGGGGATCGAACCACAACCCTTGTGATCTGCAGTCAGACGTGCTTGCCACTGTTCCGCCAAGCCATTTAGTGAACTACGATGTAGAGCTTATCATCCTTCCCAGTCCCCGGTTCCCTTTCAATAAATGCAAATGAGCTCATGATAACAGAGAGCCTGTCAGCTGTCACGCTCTTATCAATTATGTAATCTTGCTTCCATTACTGCAGTTCCTACTAATGGATCATATGTATGCTACCGTATTCTCGCGCTTAAGGGAACACCCACTTAAGCGAACATGTTCTCTTAAGTGAACGTGTTCTCTTAAGTGAAATCGGAAAAATACAGAACCGCAAGTAGAGAAACTGCTGCGGTGTGAGTTAATATTCTTAAGATTTGACCCAATAATGTTGAATCTTAGTTCTTTCCAAGATAAAGGAATCATTTATACCATAAACATGACCACAGCAATTAAATAAGTAAGGTCGATGATTGCTTTCTAATGATACTGGACAGTCACTTAAGGGAACATGTTCTCTTAAGCGCGAGAATTAAGAAGTTTCGTGGTGAGCGAACAGCATCATCTAACAATTCAAACAAATTGGTCAACATTTTGGCAGGATGTGGAGGTACAGCTATCAGATTTGCTCAACCAATACACATGACTAAGCCTAAGCCTAAGCATACGCCTAAGCCTAAGCCTAAGCCCAAGCCTAAGCCTAAGCCTAAACCATCTATATATATACCTTTATGAGATGAAATAAAGTCATCAACTCTAGTCCTCTTCACTACTCCATTCCTGACTGCCGACATAGCCAGGACAGTCGGTATAGCAGCGTCCGCCGGGCTCGCAGTTGTCCGAAACAGCGCACAGTTTCAGACATTTGGGTGAAAAGCTGCAGTAGAATTTGTTGCAATGACTTCGCTTGTAGCAGTACTGACAGCTGTTGCAGTTGTCATACTCGTTGCGGGGAACGTAGGCGTTTACGGTGGCCAGGACCAGACCGCTGACAACCAGGAAGGCAACTAACCAAGTCGAGGATTGCATGATAAGTATAAACTCAGATCGGAGATTAAAAAAGTAGCTGAAAAATGCAAAAAAAATGACAACTCATTGTGCACTTGTTGTAGGCTTTGGATTTTATGTAACATTTTAATTAGTCAGTTTTCTAAGTGTAACCAAGAGTACATAATGCTAAGAGTATGATAAGCCTAACATGCTGTGCAGTGAAGGCCAAAACTATGCTATGCGCGCTATCGGCTGACCCCCCCCACGAATTGACCCCCTCTCACACCGCCCCTATATGGGTACATAGTCCCAAACGGGGTCATGTTTTGTACATACAAGTGTTAAACATACACGTTTAAACCCCCTCCCCTAATTGGGCCACTATTAATTTCAACGTGTAATTATGCAAAGCAGTAAGCGACCCCCGTTTGGACCACGTTCCCATATAGGGGCGGTGTGAGAGGTTGTCCATTCGTGGGGGGGGGGGGTCAGCCGATAGCGCGCATAGCATAGTTTTGGCCTTGACTGCATAGAATGTTACGCTTGCCATACTCTTATGATTATGTACTCTTGGTGTAACTTGCTGGTAAATTAATAAGGTCCCAAACGAATGTGTTCTTCGTCATAATGTTAATAACTCCGGAAGGTGACAGCATCTGTGGCATTAAGACAGAGGTTACAACTATGGAGTAAGCTCCCAATAGACTAAGCTTGCCGTATGCTCGACACGCAAGTTCGAAATCTCGGGGATGGTGCCGCTTAGTTTTTGTTAGACATGTTCTATATGTGTTTCGCTCAACAAAAACAGATCTGATTGGCACAAGCACAACCGCTTCACATTACTGAAAACTGGCACAAGCACAAGAAAATGCACAGGATACGTATACAAGCAGAGTTGAATTCAGTTTAACTTTCTGCACAGACAAAGCTAAATTTCAAATTCGATTAGCTATGCTTGGGCGGTAAAGCCTGAAAAGAATTCGTTAGTCTTGTACTTGTGCTTGTGCCTGTGCCCTAGTGTGAATCCTTCTATACGTGACGATAAACCTTTCCAATCCAATATGCAAATGAGTTTACGCAAATTAGTTGTGTGTAAACTGTTGCGTTGTTGTGAGTTATAGCTGTCAGTGTCTCCACCAAGCTCCTTCTAGTTGTGACTGTACCAGTTCGGTTTACCGGAAATTCCAGCGTTCCTTCAATTAACTTATGTCTGGGTGCAAAAGACAGTGGCTTAAACAGTTTTAGCTTTGGCAATAGGCAAATGCCCATTTGGCTCTGCCATTGCAAGCTAAAATTGTTTCTAAACACAGGTGTGGCGAAAATAACCTCTTTCCTGAATAACTGTTCCTTTCCTGTTCCGAAAATAACCTGGATTGTAAAAGATAGGGTGTAATACTCTTCTAATTGCACCAAGTCACGATATTGCTTCTACGATGAGATAAATTCCATAAAAGTTTTGCCACATGCTGATTTTGAGCAGCTTTACACGTTTAGCCGTATAATAAAGCAGTCATTAAAAGCCGATTATAAAGCCTGAACCCGCCAAACTTGGTACATATTTAACCATATATCCTGACTATAATATTCTGTAAAAAAACTACAGAAGATTTAAATGCTTTGGGGGATTGGGCTCGAAGCGGCGACATTTCACCTTGTGAAAAATTTACAGTTTTCAAACTTTACGGCTACAGTACTCCCGAGCGAGAAGCGACGGTAAGCTGCCACTTGGTGTGTGAATTACCGGAGTCCATATAAAGTATGCGCAAACTTTTAGGTCTGTAGCTTTCCCGAAAAAAATTAGAGCTTTCAAAATACCAATCATAAATTTGAAAAAATGAACCAAAATTTTCAGTTTGGGACCCTCTACAGCTTGGATGTCATGGGAAATATCAATGCCTAATATTAACGTCTTAATTATGATATGTTACCTGCCTGCATACAAAAAACTAGCGCTCTCCGAAGAAGTTGTGCAAACCCCTGGGTATACAGCCCTTGAATCTTGGTAACTAGCACTAACTATTGTTTCATTATATGATGTCAAAAATTGATTATTAGTACATCACACGAAGCAACGATGATGTTCCTAGAATTACTTCAAACGGAACCATTTCAGCGCATAAAAGTATGAGCATTTACATAACAACAGCTTGGGCGTTTGTAGTTTAAAACATTTCAAAAATAATCCCACGTTAGAATTAACTCAAGTAAACTTAAGCGAGAATTGATGAAGTTAACAAATTTGCGAAATATTTGGCAGAGCCTAGAACAGGATTTTCTGACGACAAGATATTATTTTAATTTGTGGGCGGACGCAAAAATTAACTTTCAACACCATAGGTATATAATACACCACGCAGAATTTACAAAAGTCTGCAAAACTTGAAACAGAGTTTAAAACACAACTTTCTTGGCCTTAACAAATTGAAGCTGATTCCTACACATGTCCAAAAACCAACCTAAACAGACAAGTTTTCCAAAATCATGAAATCACTCGTGATCTAAAATTTTCAGTTTTTTGAAGTTTGCAGACAAAAGTTTGGTCATCATTAGCCAGCGATACTTTCCTCGTAACAGTAACACAAAATGGACCAGGGATGATCAATCAAGAATAAGAGGGACTATTTTGAATTAAATCGGTACAATTTCAATATTGAAACAAAAAAGAAAAGGTGAACAAAAAGCATAAAGGTCTGGAAAGTGGAAACTGCTTGTACACTCAAACTGGATAAATCAATGGCAAGAATGGCAGGGGTAAAACAGTTTTTACCATTAAAAACAAAATTTACGCTAGAGAAATGATTGCCATAACAGAACTGTAAAATAGTTAACAAGTATAAACTAAAATGAAGGAATGAGGAAAGGTGCTTGTTCCAAAAGTCTTGATTGGGCTTGTACCTTGAATCCAGCGGGTCTCTTTGTACAACAAGCATCCTTTATCCTACTTTATAAATGTAAAATCAAACAAATCAAATAAAATTTTGTTCAGTTTTTGTAAAATTGAAAACATTAACTAACAAATAGGGGTCCATACCCGAAGGCCCGTTTTAATCCGTGGTCTGAATTATGACAGCACCTTCTTTCACGACCAAGGTAATTTTAATCCGACCTGCTTAATCGCTGTTTCTCTAACGATTAATTTTAATCCGTTTAATCCGACGCCTGCATTTACAACTAGTATTTATCCTCGTGCAGCTACGCGGATACGCGGATTAAACGGATTAAAAGTTGGCGGATTAAAAATTTTAATAGTTGTTTCCTTAATGAATTGAATGGATTAAAATCAACTCGTTTAGTCCGCGGATTAAGAATGGTTGGATTAAGTTAATTTTTATCCGTTTAATCTGTTTCATCCCACATTAAAGAAATAGCAATTGAAATTTTAATCCGGCTGATTTTCAATCCGTTTAATCCGATCATTTTAATGTTTAAAGAAATAGACTGTTAGATTATGTAAAGGAACCACGCAATTTATATATAGTTTTATTTAGAAAGTGACCGAGATAAGCAAGCTACTCCTATATATAAATTTTTCGAAGGTCTACATGGGCGAATGGAAATGGTCCAGTGATGACAACGTGTATCATCCATACTGTTCAGCAATTAGCATTTCAAATTTTCCTTAGTAGGCTAGCTCTATGAAGTATGCTGCAAATATGCTTTATTATATTTACATATTATGTTTTATTGAACTAACAAAAATCCAATAAATCACTGTTTGGGGCCAAATATGTCACAGTTCGATTGATCTTTCGGAGCAAGTGTTTGGTCTCCTAGTGCCAGCTCCGGTTTTCCAAGACATAACCAGCTTAGGAGAAACGTTAACAGCTGGCATATGCTTAGTAAGGAACCACCAATCTGTAATACAAAACAACAGCGGATTAATAAGTTGACATTTCGCTTCGCTTCGGACAAAGTTTCTAAATCTAAGCTTCTGTTTTCTTTCATCTAAAGACACAGGATAGGTCCCAGATTGCAATAAGCATGCAGTTTTGCTTATTTGCTGTAAGATTAGAGCAGTAAGATCGAAAATTATCTGAAAGAAAATCAGAACCGTAAAGTTGAGCCTTGACCAAACAAGGATTAGTTGCATTTAACACCACTTACCCATAGACTGAGACTCCCACCAATCCCCGAAACTACATCAGGAATTGAAAATGAATGGAATCCTTCAGAACGTTCAAAATATCTAAACTGTGATGATAGATGTCAATAAGTGCATCCAGTTGTTTGCATAGTCAGCAGCTGACTCTTCACTTAGAAAATGGCTCGTCGGCCTGAACCTAAAATTCATCAAACTTTAGTAATGCTGCTACTCTTCCTTCAATACTTCGCTAAGATTAGAAAACTTTCATTAGAAAAAAGCTCAAACAAACGGCAGTTTCAAATTTTATTATCGCCCGTCAGAATCAGGATTTAACTCAGTATGAATTTGAGGAAAGCAGCCAATACCTTGTGCTAGAAATAGTAGCATCAAACAGCATTGAGTGACAATTCTTGGGACACTACCGATTACACTCTCACAAGGTCAGGGCAAACACAGATTCATACTCTTCCTGATGATCCTCCATTGCTCGAAAATAACAGTCAATATTTTGCTTCGGTGTGACATTTGCGTTTTCACCTATATAAAATAGGATAGATTGAAAAGGATAAAACTTATGATGGGTACTGTGATTATAATAGAGTGTGGCATTTATGCTTGGTTTATTTCGTAACATTTTTGTATTAGAATTTGAGTTTAGAATAAGCTAATTGATCATAGGGCATGTCCTAGTAGCATAGCATACATGTGCTTGAGGTGGGTTGGGATCTTTCAGTCTTGGAGCTCACTCTCCAGAAAATCGCTCATCGCTCATCTTATTGTTTTGCGCAAAAAACGGAGAAATGCTGTTTTCAGCTGGACAGTATTTCCGCATCTGTGGTGTTCACGTCTGCGCTTGATCAAATAAATTAGCCCGAAGTGAATGCTTTGTCCCGTCTTGTAAGTGTTTAGAATTAAGTCCACAATGAAATGGCACGAACTAGTAACGATCAGGTTATATATACCAGAGGTGAAATTTTTGGTGTATATTTGATTGGAGTTGCATGGGAATAAAGCAGTTATGCAGTTCACAGAGCACATGACAGTAGATAAAAATTCAGCATCTTTCGAACAACGGTAATTGGTTGATTGAATGTATCAATGATTGTTTGCCTAATGGATATTCGCGTCCTTCCAATAGGTATGCTCCAAAAGTCGAAATTCACGTCAAAAAACGAATCATTTCCACGAACAATTGCAGCTAAACCGTCCTCGTCCATTAAATCAGGCGTTCCTGGTGGAAAACTTTCTAGTGACGGCATCCGGATAGCTACACTGTTCTCTAAACATTACAGCACGATGAACTGTTGCTATATTCAAACATTCGTGAAACCTTACGAAAGCAAAAAATTTAGCCTCCACAATGGCGCCGTTTGGGCTAAACATTGAGATGATTTACAAACTTTCGCGGGCTTGACTCGAATCAAGATCTGTGCTTAATCCCCTGAATTGCGGTTGTGGCCGAAGTTTGAACAGTTTGAGCTAGGTCCCAGTTTTTCTCTAGTAATTACCTTGCAGAGGATCATCTGAATACTGTATCGCAGCTTTCCTTATGAAGCGTTTTCCCTAATGAATCCAAAAGTCAGAAAACAGAACTTCGCAACAGTTTTCGATTATAAAACCGCGCCTGGTACAGTAGGACACAAAGTTAGAGTATTTCCATGCCAGTTGCTCCACTAGCTCAAAGAAGCTTAGTCTGTGCTTTGTTAATGTGTCATTCAAGCCTTCCTTAAACAATTAGGTAAATCCTGATGAAAGTTTGCAGTATTTACTGTGTGTTGTTTATGAACAGCCTGGAGCGATCTGAGCTTACCTACAATGGAAGAAACGCTTTTGAAGGATAGGATGAGTTGCTGCGCTTTGGAAGCCAAAAAAGCAGTAAATAAGCCGAAAACAAAATTTCCATCTATCGGTTTAAGGTATTTTGGAAGTGGGGTTTACAATGAAATGGTAATTCCAGATGCTGAATCGTTACTTATTGAGCCTTATTAGGTAAGGCTCAAACCTTGCCTTACCAGGGCAACGAAAACTTTTGTGAAAGCTTATCCATTACGAAAGAGAAAGGGATTATTGCTTTTATGCAATAAATGATGAATAACGAATGAACAGCTGAATTCATAAATATCGTAATAAATATAATAATTTTCCGCGCAGCATTTGTACATTTAACTAAAACGTAACTCAGACAACTACATATCCTTTTGCACACAATGGAACTCTTGTTTGTACTCGAGCTTTGGTTCAGAACCTTTCAGCTTTATATCAGTTAAAATTCGTGTGTCTATTAATTTGTGGGCTCCTGAAAATTAATTTTGGATTTGGAAGTTAAAGAATTCGTAACATATATGTAAGATTTACCTAGAAACTCTAAGCCATATTTTGGCGACAAGGTAAAGATTATGCTTTGTATGTTAAACATCCTTTTTGAAGTATTTGAAAACGCCGAAGAAAATTGTTGAACTATAAAATGACCCACTCAAAACTGTCAAACAGTTTGTGTGAATGTCTAAGTGTTAAATGCTTTAAATGTTAAAGGGGAAAAGATTACATGTTGACGTCATCGCGCTAAAGTTCCCTTTCCAAGTAATAAATTTTACTACATATGCGTATTTATAAGCAATATAAGTCAGGGAAGGGGCAACTGCAACATGGGAGACCACCGGCACACGAAAAATTGGGCTGGCAAACAAAACTAGTCGGTCACGTGCCTTTGGTAAAATAAATCTTCTGCATTGGTCGGATCACGAGTACATAATAGATAGGTGTGACAAGAGTCACACTCTATGTTATCAGCTCACGAGTCATGCTCTGCGCGTTAACGGCCCACTCCCTTCCCCGCAATTGCATACCTACTGGACCCCCCCCGCAAATCAGTACCTAGTACGCAATTGCGTATGTTCACTCAATTCTAAAGAGTGTTATCGAGACCACCCCTGCAACCATACATTAACACGGGGTCCGATTCTGGGGGGGGTCTGCCCCGACCTCGGCGAAGGGTCTACCCCTGAAAAAATCCGAAATTTTATAGGGGTCTGCCCCGAAATTTGCAAAATTTGCGGATTTTTAACGTTTTCGACAAAAAATTAGTAAAAAATGACAATTTTTAGCGATTTTTAAGAAATTTTTTTTAAAAAATCGCTAAAATTTGCTAAAAAATTACCAATTTTCAGTGAAAATCGCTGAGGGGTCTGTCCTTTTTTGCTTTCTGGACGAGAGGGTCTGCCCTTTTTTCCTTTTCGCTGAGGGGGTCTACCCGTTTTTTGTCGGTCTGGGGGGGGTCTGCACCCCCCCCCCATTCCCCCCCCCCACGTTATCCTATGCCTGCAACTGTTACCTACCATTTATCAATCTCGAAAGGGAAGGGGTCGAAAGAGGATTTATCAACCTCGATCAATGTGACATAGGTCACATTTTCGGGGAGGGGTCTAGAGGATGGCTCGCGAGCTGATAAAATAGATCTTATCCATTATGTACTCTTGGTCAAAAAATTCTGCTGCTGTAGTAAATGAATACAATAAGTTGCAATAATACAGGTTTCTTGCATGCAGCCATATTTGAGCCCAAATTTGGAAAGAGGGTCAAAGCAGGAAATTTTTCTAAAACACGAAAGGTTTTATTTCTGGCAAGTCTAGCAAAATAAGCGGTTTCATGCGATTTATTAGAAATTGTTTTGAAATTTTAAAAACTATTCATTATTTTAGCTAAAATTTGCATTAAATTTAGTTTGACCAGCTTTTCCTGGAAGTGCCAGCTGTCCTTGGCCCTGATTTTGCCAGCCCTTGTACCGAACCTCAACTTTTAGATGGATCCCGGAAGTCGGAACCCACCTCCCATGCTTCACCCCTCGTTACAGTGTTCAAGCAGCATACGCCTTCTGACAATTGACAACGACAACATATGAATCGTGTACCGGCACTACCATATTCTATTGTATGCATGTTGCATATGCATGTCACATACGTGTAACACATATTAGTAACGGGTAATTAACTTTCAAAAATGTTTTGAAGATATAGTTACAGTTCATTATGAATATCATCGTTACGGTTCTCTGTGGCAATAGGAGAAGCAAGATTCAATAGCGTATATAGCCAACTGCATAAAGCTCATCATGGATGACCCTACCTGAAATAAAGCGAACATTTATTGAAACGGCACATATATGTATGTTGTGGTCTTTTGCAAACATGGTCTTTTCACGAAATGGCCAACAATTCCGCTAAATACCACAAAATCAAAGATTTCTCGATTTCCTTGAATTCAAGGATTCAGATTTCTTTGTTTAGGCAAATCTACACTCCTTTTCAAACGGAATTTGGGTTGAATGGTAGATTCCGCAGACTACAGTATTCCGGTTTTGGACTATAAATACAGACAACTAGACAAATTAAATTGGTTTTCAAAGCGTCCTGAATCCTTGGTAAAAATTTGAAATTTGAAATTGAGCCTAGTTTTGTCAGTCTTCCCAGCCACTAGGTGGCGTTGTTATAATTTGAAATTTGTTCCTCAGTTTGAAAGATGATCAAAAAAGTAGCCGTCTATTTTTGCAGCCTTAGCAACCAATTGGATTTATTAACTTTCATCACCTTTTCTCTAATTAGTTCCTGGGCAGCAAAGATCGCCTACTAATCTGTCTATTCAATCTAGTGTTTTCTTTCGTGTAGGTCGGTCGTGTCTTTATCTGGCTTATCCATTTTGCACGCTTTTACATTATTGATGTTTTTTCTGAATGATGACCATTTCCTCTTGTTTTAAAACTACTTACTGTTCCAAGGTGACCTTGTAGAGCCTTTTTATTAACTATTTAAAATTTATTTTTCCTCTTTTTTCTTAGGTTTTAAATGCAGACTTTTCGTGATTCTTGTGAATTTTTGGTTATAGCCGTTATTATCTAATTAGTACTCTATAATAATATTTATTTATTTGCTTTTGTAGAAATTATTTGTTTGAATGTGAAAGATGTGTTTTATAAGTTTTTTCTTGAAAATTATTTCTTTGTCTGTACTTTTCAAGGGTTTTTGTGGCGACTTGATATACCACGATCACATTGCAGTTAGTGTTCGGCTGTGAATGAACTGATATTGTACGAAAATTATGTTATGGAAGATTATTAAATCGGTCTTGACTTATCATCGATAGTGTGCGGCCGCGTTGATTACCACAGTTTCCCCGTTTGTTATCTTGTTATATATAAGTAAATACGGCCTCAATGTTTAGGGCCATCGTTGCATTGGTAGATTGCTTTTTGTGTAGAATTGTGCAATCGGTAGGTATGATTTTTACTGAGTTTGGACTGGTACCAGTATGGTGGTTATTTAAGCATGTAATTAATTAATTAATTAATTAATTAATTATTAATTAATTAATTGGTTGTATTAGTTTGTATTGGTATTAACTTACCAAACGTAGCCACAATTTTGAACCAAAATTTTTACGCAACAAGAAAATGGCCGTATCCATTGTGTTTCTGAGACAATTTGCCAGAGACGGTTTTTTGATTTTGTCAAAATATCGTTTCAGTATACAGAAATTGAGCATTTTCGGAAAATTTGGCATTTTATCCAACTTTGAAAAATCATTGCTGGAGTCTGATAAAGAGAAAAATAAAAAACCGCCCCGGGCAAATTGTCTAAGCATACTATGTTGAATTTATCTTTTGGATCCACAAATTGGTTGTGGAGCAACCTTCGGTCAAAGAAGTCTGGAAGCAATTTGACAAAATCAGTTATTCGCCCAGAACTTTAGGCTCATTCCGTGTATCGGGCTCTAATTAATCTAATTTGTGCCTCTTTTGAAGCTCCTTAAGGGGGGGTCCAAAATTTAGTCATTTTTTGACTTTCTCCGATCTCGCTGATTTTTACCTATTTTATGGTCCAAACGGTATATTTTAATGAGCTTTTAAAATGAAAGTTGTAAGTCGTACGGTTGTTGCGTAATTTCCCCTCAAAGTTGAGGTTTCTTGTGTTAAACGTAGCAAACTTGAAAATTTCACTTTTTTGGAGTAGTGTCAAAAAATTTCGAAACTGGGCATTGCTAACCAGCCTTGTCTGGTATCAATAGAAAGGCCTGGATAAGGACTGTGATTTGTTGGAATTAGAATTTTGATTTAGGTTTTTAAAATATTTTAATCAATTTTTGAATATTTAAAATATGACCCGCTTTTAAAATGGCTTCAAATTTTAAATGTACAAAAATTAATTAAAAATATTTAAAAGCCCAAATCAAAATTCTAATTCCAACAAATCACAGACCTCATCCAGGTCTTTCTGATGATACCAGACACGGCTGGTTAGCAATGCCCAGTTTCGAGATTTTTTGACACTACTCCAAAAAAGTGAAACTTTTTAAGTTTCCTATGTTTAACACATGAGACTTCAACTTTGAGGTGAAATTACACAACCACCGTACGACTTACAACTTTAATTTTGAAAACTCATTAAAATATACCTCTTGGACCATAAAATATGTAAAAATCAGCGAGATCGGAGAAAGTCGAAAAAATGACCAAAATTTGGACCCCCCCCCTTAAGTTGAATATAAACTTGTCTACACTTGTGGTGTATACACTGGCTCCAATTAGACAAAACTTGTTTTCAGCAAGATCGTGTCAAAAATAATCAATTTTCAAGCAAAAATGCTTCAAAAATTCACTGCTCAAAAATAATAAGAGCTGGAGACTTATGTCTAAAGGCAAAGTTATAGAGCACATAATAAGCTTTAAATTCATTATAGTCGCTGGGCATATTTTTCTTTATATAGTTCTAGAACGTCAAATTTTTGTTTCTCACTGTACATGAATGTTATGAGGCCGGCGTTTTTACAGGACGTGTATTATCATGGTTCTTGTATTATCATGGTACTGGTATTATCATCTTCGTGGTTTTAGCTTTAATCTGTAACTAACGTGATTTCACTTAATTGTATTTGCAATTTTAACCTTAAATTCAGGTTCCTTTTGATTCGGCAACGTTTTACATCTGGTTACTTACCCAAACGCCTAGAGTTCCGCCAAATAATGCAATAACTGTATCCAAATCATATTTAAGCTTCTCAGTCGTCCTGTAGATTTTTAAATTTTTATAAGAAAAGTGAACAGCAGCCAGCTTAGCCCCAGAATTGTTATTGTAAGTGGCCCCGTCACGTAAGTTAAGCCTAAAAGCATCAAACATGCTAATAACCATTGAAATCATACTGATCACTGATCTCATTAGAAACAGTTGTCTTAAAGACTGTACTCATTCATAATAACATTCAATGTGCATGATTTGACTGCTGACAGACTGCCCACTAAAATTCTTCAAGTTAGCATGAGATTGGCAAAGTTTAGGATGTTCTCAACGAGACCAATGTACTGAATTAACCCAGAATTGAATGGTATTTAGAAATTTACGTTTATTACCGCTATTGCTTGTTTTATTAATTATCGTTTACATGCTCATTTTTAAATTTGCATATTTACAAATTTTGGAATTTTGAAAGCTCTTTTAGCGACCTGCCGAGCGAGCTGGTAAATAACGTTCATTTATATCGTCAAGTCAGTTCTAACAGAACAGAGATAATATGTGATTATGCGGAGGAAATTATTTATATATATTCTGCCAACTAAAGCAATCAAAAGATTTTGGTATTTAGATTTAAAATCTAATGTGAAATATATTCTAGCGAAACTGCTTAAAATATAAAAGTGCACTTGCGATTGATTCACCAAACTACTAATGAGATGGAGTTTTTGAACATCATCATCATGTAAGCAGCTTACAAGAATTCTAACCGACACTTACGAAGAGTATGAAATGGTCTTTTTGTAGAATATCTCCCTACACGGAGGCTGACAGAACCTTTGGCAACCGGCAGCAATTGGTTGTTCGTTGCCACCAATTTCATCGACTATAAGGACAAATGGCAGGCAGTATCCGTGATTAACAAATGAACAAAACGGTAGATTACTGTCGCTCACATTTACGCCCAGCACGGTCTGGCAGTTCCCGCACTCTTTACTGATTTTTAAGCTTCTCTTTGTCACCGTTCTCATGAGACAACTGAAGAGGCACTGTTGCATTGAAATGTTGTCTCTGGTGCACGGGTGAGAACGTCGGTTAACTCGGACAATCTCAGCCATCGACAAAGACATCAACATTGTTGACCCAGCTGGTAATAGTGGAAATTCTTGCAAAACAAACCCAAACTCGTCGATAATTGCAGTAATTACTCCATCATTGCTAGGTACCAGTGCCTGTTCTCTGTTCGCATCATCAGGAATTTTTATAACAACAGTTGCACCTGAAATGGTACTCTTTTCAGTTGTTGTTTCAGTTATCAGTTTATATTTTGCAAATAAATGAAGAGCGGCATCTGGTAATGCTTTCTCTACACACATTTTTTTCTTTTCTTTCTTTTCATGATCTAATGTTAATTCTTAAGAGAATAATTATAGAAATAACGGTACGCGTTGGATGTATTAAACAAACTGAGCTAAAACCGAAAACCGAAAAAACTCATGAGGGCACTATGACCTTCTAAATACGCGTTAAAATAAAGCTTGATCCAAATATGTAGTAAGCGAAATTGTTTTTATACTGATTTAGCGGTACATTTTTGCGGCAGCAAAGTATATATTTTGAACCGTCATTGCATGAAGTTTCCCTTGGTCAGGAAAGAAAAAGAAAAGAAGCGTATCCCGCCTAAAGGCGAGATAACTATCATCGTTCCTAGTTCCAAATGAACTGTCTATCCTCGGCGCTAAAATCATCTGACTATGCTCAACACGGCTCTCTCTCTAGCAATGGTGACTTTCACACGACGGGGGCACTGCTAGCGATTTATCAGCAGAGACAAATTTTTTTATCTCGCCTAGAGGCGAGATATTTGTGATCGAATCTGTCTCTTTTTGAACTGTTTTGACGCTTATCTCAAAATGTGGCCTATGCTCATCACAGGCCTCATGGATGGTAGCTTTTGTATCAGAGGGGGCCTGGCACATATTTTTGTTGAAGAATTTTTAATTGTAATTTCGTTTTGCTTATGCTTATCCTGTTCGCTGCTATTCCAAAAAGTATGATTTCTTCAATTTTAAATTATAATTCAGTCGTTAATAAATTAATTTTTGTTTTGCGAAATCGTTCATAAAGGGCCTCCCTTGGTTGAATAAATATTCCGTTTTCTTCAGCCCCAGTACAATATGCAAATTAGTTTTCAGTATGGGGGCATTAGTTTGCGTTGGTCAACGCTGAAGAGCAGCTGAATTCTGAAAATCTAGTTTTTTGTAAAGCTGCCTTGCAGTTTTGTTCTACAAAGTTGAGAATAAACTATTTTGCTGAGCGTACATGTGATTAGTGGAAGAAAGTTAGACTACCAACCCTCCTGGTCATTCGGTTTGTTCGTAACAAAATTTAGGCACAATATCGAACAGTGTTTGCCAAATGTGTTGTGATGTTAAATAGCGGAAAATCCGGGGCCCGAGCCGTTCGCAGTCATTCGAACAGGAACAGGCCCTAATTTTTAAAATTAGTAAAAATTTTTTAAACTTGATTTTGCAGAGAGTTAACGTAATTAAGAATGGTAAACAATACAGTACAAATGCTAAAACGTTAACGCATGTCGATGCTCGTCTACGCAGGGTTGCATTTTTGCGCGTTCAATATGTACCATAAAATCACCTTACCGCTTCAGTTGTGTATAGGAGCACATTTTTGGTTATAACCCTTAGAGTCTTATATGGCCCAGCAGAAGAAAATGCGGCGACAGTTTCAAAATGTTTTTGAGTTTTCCTTTGACTATAAAGACAGTTACCTGTCTGTTCTGTTCTTGCTTGGATTTCCATAGTTAAACTAATTTCAATAAAGCAGAAATTAATGCTTCACTCACAATCTCACACTCACACAGAATTGCAAATATTTTAAAGTAACTGCTGCATACACCATCTACAGCGCATTAAAAGCGTCGAATCATGACTGGCACTGACACCAGATCTTAACGGCGCTGTTGCCTCGACTTATATTTGGCGTGGCAATTGAAGTGGATTGCTTGTAGTTTCAAAAACTTTCATTCAATTGTCATTTAACATTAAATCGTCTTCAGTGATAAGCGTTTCATTTTCGTTATTCTTCTGGGCCTGTTTTGGGTTAGGCCTGAAGACTCCGGGATGCTGGAATTCAGGTCCGGCTCAGGCCCCGAGCCCGCAACAAGCTCACAGGTTTTCTACTTTTCTAATGTCGACTATTTCTCCCCAACGCATGTCTGGTGTAGGGTGTCGGTGTAACGCCCTAAAACGCATTTATTTGTTCCAGGCAGTTTGTTTAATCATTTCGCTACACTACAATGTACCGGTGTCCATAATGGAGCATACAAACGTCTTGTCCATATACACGATACAGCTGTGCCTGTCCAACTTTTGGCGTAAATTCTGAAAATATCTGTCTCAGATTATATATGCTCAGCGGCGAGATAATGCCCCTTTTAGGGGCCTACTTGTTCAAGCTACTTTTACTAAAAACTTTTTGCACTTTTTTGAGTAAAATTCCAGTGGAGAAAGCTTTAAATCTGATTTAATAAATTTCAGAATAGTTCTTTTGTCAACGTCCCCCTTGGTTAACGTAAAACCTTAATGTATCTTGACACAATATGCAAATTGGTTTCTGCAAGTAGATGCCAGCTGACTACTTTGAGGACTCATTTTAATTCAAGCTTTGTTATACGTACCCACATTTTGATTTTATATTTTGTGTACCTTCTCTCCGAAATCCGCTTACATGTCTGTCCAACATTCACCTGTGAAAACGACCAAGGCTTCGACTAGGCCGGCACTTCAAGTAACGCTATGGACAACGGGTCCGTGATTCCAGACGGCTTTGGGCGGTTATTTCCTCAACCGGGCCTGAGCAAGCATTCCTCTACTCAGTCCTCGACAAGCCAGGCATCTGCGGGCCCTGCTTCTACAAGCGCTACGCTTAGTAGACCGTACCTGCGATCATACTCGGCTAAAAATAAAGCCTCCAAAAGGGAGGAATTATTCGAAGAAGTCACGGATCAGGGTCACGACGACCAACAAGAGGACGAGGCCTCACAGAAGACCGATGAGTTCCTGTCACCTACTGATCAGGGGGAGTTTATTGAAGAGGAATGGGATGAACAGGCAAGTGTTCGCGAGCAATTGGAATTCCTGCGCCTCAAATTGGCCCGGATTGACTCCACTCTCCGGAGCAAGGAGACCAACAAGGAGCCGTTAGCAGAACCAATACCAGGTATTTCTGATGTTTCTGATTTACGAACATTTATTAGTCAACTGGAATTGAATTTATTTCGGCAGCGACCACGCTTAGGGTCGGATAGCTCTCTGGTACGCAGACAATCCGGGGCTATGCCATTTCCTCCGTTTACCCGCTCTAAGCCGCGGCGGCAAGAGGGGGGCGGACATCAGCGACAGTCAGGGCTAGTAGGCCCTAGTGAACCAGCGGTTCCAGGTCCACGTTTCCGCTCTACAGCGCATATTGACCTCACACGGTCAAAGCGCCCGAAACGGGCTAGCAGTAGTCAACAGCCGGAGGGCGGTGACCCCGAACCGGAACCGGATCGGAAACCGAAAGTGCGTGGACCGATGGATGCCTGGGTGGTTCCGCTACGGGACCAACCCACGGCTCCCGTTAGACACCGGTCCCAAGCGCCGGACACTTCGGGCCTCCTCCGGGTACGGGGCTTGACTGAGCAGGAATATAGCGTGATCAGAGGCCTGCTTACAGCATGGATAGCGGAAATCCCGCAGGAGACATGGGAGGCAGTCGAGCAGAATTTTCCTCGAGTCTGTATGGAACTATTGCGTATGTGGCCTAATCCAAGCATGGATCCAGATGCCGGGGCCCCCCCGTTCCAAATGGGGCAGTCCCAGCCGGTCCGGCAGTCGAGCCTAGAGCCAGTCCGTAGCCGCCGAGGGAGCCAGCAGCGGGTTCCACCACTCGTAGATTTGGATTCATCTGACGATCAGGTGAGAGAATCGCCGGTGGCGCAACCCCGCCGGCGTCGAGAGGATATACGGCGGTCCAGAACCCCATCACGGGCCTATCCGTCTCCATCACCTGTGCGTAGAACGCCTAGTCCTAGACGCTACTCGCATGACCGGGATTATCCTGCCTCTCGGCGAGAGCGGTCGCAACGACCACGCCCGTCGGAGCAACGGAAACCATCTTCATACGAGAGCTTTAAACATCTGGGTGAATATCTGAAGGGCTTCAAGGGGGTTACAACGGCCCACCAATTCCGGCCGCGCCAATTTTTCGACCTGTTCCATCTCAAGGTACGGCTCGTACAACGCCTGCGACTACGGCTTCGTCTAAGTACCCGCCACGGTTCGGAGCGCCTCCGACCGGTCCCTTACCCTCTAGACGGGAGGAAAAGCGGGATAGTTCTACAGCATCCCGGGCATCTGGATATGCAGGGCCACCGCCACAGAAATGGGCACAGGACCGTGATGGTCGGGGAACCTTAGGCGATGATTACGGGGCATCAGCATCGAGAGAAGCGGGGTACCAGCGGAGAGATCGCTCGGATTCACGAGGATTCACTACTATACCTGCCGGGATGACTTGGGGCACGATTCTCGGTCTAGAGACCGTAAAAGGCGCGACGAGAGCGACCAAAGACCAACAACTAGCTATCAAGAGTGGAGGCCGCTACGGCCTACCCAGTCTTTAGGACCTCAGTTTCAAGGCCGAGGTCGTCCTACCGAACCGCTCTCACGAGAGCATAGATCGATTTTCTCGCCAAGAACGGCGATGGCTCAGGGACCTCAGATCCCCGGTACTAGTGGGTACCGGCGGGACTCCTATAATTGGAAGCCAGCCTCTGCTCCTGTGGAGTATAAACGTCGCGACGACGCCCAGTATGGTTCTTACCGCTCGCGATCATCTAGCCAACAGCGCCAGGCCCGGGTTTACCCTGAGGAGCCACCGCGCAAGAGGAAAACGACGCCACTGTCTCCTTTTGGAGTTCCGGCTACATATGAACAGGTTAGAGATGTCCAGCGTACACGGACAGCAGGAAATTTTCCATCATTTCGAGAGATCCTTCACGAGCAACACATTATCGCGAAACGCGACCAGTTCGGTAAGAATTTACTGCATGATCACAGCGAGCCGGTATACCCCCCATTTCAGTTGCAACAGCCATACCTGGAACAGGTTGGCCACCTTGCAACCCCGGCTCCGGCGGTTTATTGGCAAGACTTCTGGGGTAGATGGCAGGGACAGCAGCTCCCAGTTGCTGTAGGCAGAGAAACGCCTCATCCGGCACTGGTTGCCTTTCGCCAGGTGGTTTTGCAATGGTTTGTCAATGTGAGTCAAACACCGGTGACCATGTCAATGGAACTCTTGGACCAGTTGAAGCAGATGTTTCGGGAAGATCATCCTGACATGTATCAATATTTCGAGACAGATGACCGCCGAACGCCTGATCGGTCAGGAATTATAGTGACCTGGAAGTTCAAAACTATTGACCGCTCACGATATGAGGACCCAGAACCGGAGGTGGAAATCTTCAAAGTGGTGAATTCCGCTGTGTGGGGCCATGCGGAGCTGCTCCGCCGGTGCGTCCCGGAACTGCCTTATGCGCACGTCTTTTCCCGTTCAGCTTCGAGAGGTTTTCGAGATGTGTACTGCGCTGCGGTTCAGGAACTGGACCGAATGGAAGCGGTGCGTCGAGCTTTTTGGTACTGGTACCAACCACCCATGCAGGGTATTCGAGCCGTGGCTCCAAGGGAATTCCTGGTTCCGTACTTTCGCCATCATAGTAAGAACTCATACATGCATACCGTCGAAAACGGACTGCGTACAGCACAGGAACCGGGTATTGTCTTTCCTATGCCTGAATACATTTATCAATATCGAAAAAGTGATTTCGCGTGTCATGCGGAGGCGCTGCGCTACATTACCCTTGACCCTAACCGTCTGGGCACTGAGATCAAGCTGGGGGTGGGACACCGCCTAGAGGTGGAACCGTATTCCTTTGCAGTCGATTCTTGGCAGGGCGGCTATCAGGTGCGAACTATGTGCCGCATTCATTGGGATACCTTCTACCAGTCAGAGGAGCTCCGTGAATACATGTTACGTCATCCAGCGGCCCTCTACGGCGAAGCCTCAGGCGAGACGTTTTGGGGTTTTCGCCCGGCTTTGCCGGCACAGATTATTGTGCGTGGAGTGGAGGATCTCCAACAGGAACAGTTTGATCAGTGGTTCCAGCGTGAGGCATGGTTTAGCGGAGCGTCTATCCATGGCACCTATTGGACAGAGATCCTCCTCTGGTTTACCCTGGGAGGACCGCAGGACTTCTACTCGGACTGGCAATCTCGAACTCCGCTCCCACAGGCGGAATACGATGAGTTCATTCGGGTCATTCGACGACGGATCGAACACGCACGTGATAATTGGAGGAACGGAAGAATGGCACCCCCATTCTTCGGGGTGGATAACCCGCCCACGGAATTGAGAGCGGCTGCGCTGCGCATGCCGGTCAACCGTACGGGCGAATTCATCGCTGGATTAGCACCGCCTGGACAGGAGAACAATGTCTTCTGCCCCTGTATCTGCGTCGCCATCTTTGACCCTTCCGCCCCTCATCGTGCCGGCTCTCGCCTCCCAATCGACCGCCAGAGCCCGGTTTGGAACCGTTTCTAAACCGTTTCCCCGCCCCTAGTTACGACCAGCGACTGGTGTAACTTTACGTAATTAGCTCAACTTACCGCGACGGTGTAGTTGTAGCTTAATTTCCCTTTCCTTATCATTAACGGCGGATGTAACATCCTTTACGGCGGAGGCATCATATTGACGGCGGAAGCATCATATTTACGGCGGAGGTATCATATTGACGGCGGAAGCATCATATTTACGGCGGAGGTATCATATTGACGGCGGAGGTCTCATATCACATCATATCATATCATATCATTCTATCAACCCATCATTCCAGCGGCGGTGTTATTTACTATTCCATGCTATGCCATTGCCTTCACCATCATTGCCATTGACCTGAACCTCAATTATTGACTACCTCTATCTGGACAACTATTCTCTGATTTGCCTGCTCAATTATGAAGATTGCCTTACGATGACTTTTTCCAGAATTCTGATCCCCGATCGTGCCCGATGAAGACTAATTGCTCATCTATGCCTTATTTCCTGATTTGTGCCATTCCAGCGATACAGACGCTTCATTGTATATAGATCTAATTCCCGATGAAGACGATTCCCTAACTTGGTGACTTTAAGCTAGTTTATTTTTGCTTTAAATATAGATGTACGTAGTTTATTTTTGTGTGGTACTTTTGTGGTATTTTTAACAGTTAAAAACTTAACCTTTTTTCGAGCTTTATTCTAAATTCTAGAGTTTTTATATTTATCTACTTACATTTTACTATTTTTCTTGAGCTTTCTTATTTAAAACATTAGAATCTCTAACCAATTATCTAACCTTTTACCATTTTCCTGGAGCTTTATTTTAAAAATTAACCAAAATTCTGTGTATTTTGTAGTGACTTTGACTGTGTTCTATGCATAATATTGCCTTTTCTATGTGATCTGATGTACAGTTTATATGCCATATTCGTATTTTGTCTGCTTTAATCATTTAACCAAAGTTATGTTCAAAAGTTTTACTAAAACCGGGTTTATTCTTTTCTTGAAGCTTTCATTTTCATATTTTTATTAACGGGTTTTGATTGCGGGTTTTGTGTCTTTTAACGAGTATTTTGTAACCTGCCGCAACGTCAGAAGACGTGTGGCGCACCAGCCATGTCCCAATTTCTGTCCTTTACTGCCGCCACATTTTTATCAAAATTACTTTAATACCTATGTCTTTTAGTTGTCCCAACAGTTCCTGTCCTTATTTGTACCTGTCATTTTGTTTTTGGTAAAAATTTTCTAGGTAAAATGTCAGTTTCGTTTCCCACTCCAGTGCGCCAAAGTAGCTCCCGAATTATATGCCCCTACTTCACTGTAAGGCCTGCATGCGCGGTTGGGAGGATCTTCTCCAAAATTCTTATTTTAAGGGACTTTTTTAATAACATTTTAACCAGTGTTTCGCGTTTTTAGTAACTCTAAGACTCCATTTTAACCCCTCCCTAAATTTAATTTACTTTATTTTTAAGTACCACGAGGGTACTTGGGGGACTCTCCGTACCCTTTTGGTTCTTTTTATACATGCTTAAGCATGTTTAGGGTTACTCTGTAACTCTTTTAATTTAATTTATTACTTATATTTTTACTTAAAGACTCCACAAACTTACTCCTACTTATACGCGAAACACTGGGATTAAATTCATTTCATTACCCATTCCTCTAAATTATCTTACTAATTATCTTTCGTCTTTCTAATTTTGCAGGAGATCCGCAGTGAACTGAGTTAGCGATGAGAGGCTAGGCCCCCCACCCACCCAGCCGGAGATGGCGCACCTTAAATTTGGCGGGAGGTTACCTCCGTACCCTAGCTTGAAAAGACCCAGACGAAGCTGACATTTGGGTTCTTATTTTGTTTATTTGGTTTTCTAGTAATACAGGTACGGGATCCCCGCCGCTGCGGCTGGAGGATCATGGGTCGCCCATTCACGCACCGTCCCGTGGCATTAATAAGGCAATTTCCCATGCGTGTTTTTATGGCTGGTCTTCACTAGTCTTTTGTCGCCATGTCATTTTTATTGTTTCTTACTTAGTCAAATTTAGTTTAGTTTTGTATTTTTGTGCTTCTTTTTGTATTCTGACGTATGTACTGAGACCCATTTACCTAAATTCAGTCACAAATTTTCATTGTTGGGTAAATTTCTTCCTTCTTTTGGTTTATGTGTCCCTCGCAGGAGCTCGGGCGGTAAGCCCTGGGGAGATGTAATGTGTGAGTTGTGATGTGTGAGTTGTGTGTACCTTTTTAGTGAATCTATTTGAATGAGAGATTTTAGTAAGAGTGGTAATTTTAGTGTGAAATGTG
>JASAND010024051.1:0-26046 GCA_030248195.1 Trissonchulus latispiculum
TAACGCGCACTACCTGATTTTTGTTTGTATGAAAAGAAGAGAAAGTGGTGATGTGAAATCTGAAAAGGCTTAACACACAATTCTCAAACGCTTCGTTAGATGGTAGTGTCAAACAGACAGAAAATCAAAATGTCGGCTTGTTTCTGAAATTGTTGAAAAAGTGGAAAAGCTGTTTCCGTCAGACACTTAATCAATCTGTATGGTCGTTTACATTGCAATAGTGGATAGATAATGCTATCAATAATAGTAGATGAAGTTGAAGATGTCTCATATATTAAAAGACTGTTTAATTATAAATAGAATTCTGCATTCTTAATAGGAATTTATTCTGTTCTAAAAGTAATTTGTTTATTTAGGGAGCGATGACTGCAACATATAAAGCAATCAGTGGTATGCAATTGCCGCCTGCACTTGAACCTGTAGGGGCTTCCTCTCTTGCCCAAAGACGCGGAGTGCAACGTCCTAAAAGCTCCACTGAAGTCTAGAACGACCCATGAACACCTACATATACTAACTAACATAATACCTACCTGTGTAGAGTACATATGAAAATGTACGTACATACAGACCTGCCCACCCTTTCGTTGCTGTTTGGTAACTTAGCCTAATACCTACAAATCTTGGCTGTATGGTCTAGTGAAAATCTTAATTGTTATAATGTATCCATTGTCCCAGTTGACAGACTTCTGAAAATTCCGAATTCGGATCTCAAATCCGGTCGGATTTTTGCATATCTATCTAGTTGATCTCTACTGGGTTAGAATCTTGGATTTAATAAAGCCGACAGTGCATAATAGCTAAGAGTGTGACACGCGTCACACTCTTAGTTATGAGCTGGCAGACATCATCTGATCCCCCTCCACAACTGAGTACCCAGTACACAATGTATAGAAACAAGTTAGTTTACGTACCACTATTTTTCCTTTTTCGGACCCAGTACACAATGTGTACGCTCACTCGCTCTATGTTTACGTGTTCAGGCTAGCAAGCAGTACTAAACTGTGTTCGCGTAAATTGTGCCTGCTTGGAGCTACAATACGCAGGCGTAGCTGGCAAAAATATTTGAAGCGAAGGTACTCAGTTTGGGGGGGGGCGCCAGCCGTTACTGTGCAGATGATGTCTGCCTGCTAATAACTAAGAGTGTGACGCTTGTTACACTCCTAATTATTATATACTCTTGATGAAACTGTCCTTTTAACTTACGTATACTGTTTATGCTATTGTGTGCTGCTCCTGGTGTTCTGGTGTTGCTAGCCTAAACCTTCGATTCTGTGTAATTTGATAGTCATCCATCGCATAGCTCTGGGTGTTTGGTAATCTCGTGGAATAGTCGACTAATTCTGGTAGCTTCAGATTTTGTTGCCATATCCCTATACTATTATGTACTATTCATTGTCGTGTATATAAGTGGTTAGTCTATACGTGCCTAAAAAGTGTATCAACAACTACAACCCACATTTTCAGTTAACCTACTTGTGTGCAGTGTTGTTCATATTTTTAAGGCTAACCCAGTAACTTAATTTGATACACTTTTTTGGTATCGTTATTGCTTTTTTGCTTACACTCTAGCTGATGTCCAAAAGATTGTTATACTCATAACTATAGTTTCTTTATCATGTTGTCCTTAATTTTGTTTTTGAACATTTTCTTTCAGTTTTTTCGTCCGGTTTTATTTTGTTTATATTTTGAAAACTAATTTTGTATATGTGTATACCTTATAGCAGGTTTCTGGAGTTGATATAAGTTAATATAAGTAATTATTCAATTTCTGTAACGTTTTATTCGGACAGAATTTTTATCCTAAAACACATCTTCATTTCAAAATTTTTGTAGTTGTTACGATCTCCATTCTTCCTATTCTTATTGTATTCTTTTATGTAAACGTTGTCATATCTGGCTCGTGATATCTATGTACATATTGCCAGTCTCGATTTGTCTTTGTTTTCCATACTGTGACGTGGTACACGGTGGTTTTTCATTTTCTTTGTTTATTTTTAAGTGGTATTCTTACTAACTTTTAATTTCTTTGCATTTTTGTCCCTTTTTATTCAACTACGATTATATTTAATGGTATTTTGTGTTGTTAGTTGGCTAGACAGTATTGATTCCTTCTTAAGTCTAAGCCCAGGTTGGGATAAAATAGAAAAATTTCTTTTTCTTTCCTCCTCTCCTTTGGTTGTTCAGTTCCAGGAAATGGAATTTGGCTTCCTTGAGTGTATGTACGATTTACACTAGTACTTACGTTTACGTATATGAGTATATACCGATGTTCAGAGTAGAGTGGTGGTGTAGTCGTTGGGTATATGGTTAAGCTATGGATAAGTGCTAGCTAGCATCTCTGGGCAGGGTGTAGAAATAAGTTCTTAGTGGTTTTTTGTCCAGAATTTTTCAGAACTTTTTTCTTCAGAAAAGAGTGGGGCCGATGTTATCAAATTTGGGTTTCCTAAAACCCGGGTTTCGTAGTTTTTGGGGTTAACCCTGAAATTTTGGGGTTGGGTTAACCCTGGGGCTAACCCAATGTTATCAAACAATTTTGGGGTTGGATTTCAGAAACCCTATTTTATTGGGGTTAACCCTGAGTTAACCCTGAATTAACCCTGAAATCGAGAATAGTTAACCCAGAATTAACCAAAAAAATAACTGTGCAGTCTTGTCTATATTTTTGGAACTAATAGACGAGACAGTCCCACGAGCGAAACCCATAAATTACATAGAATAAAACCCGGGTTTCAGGCCCAACCCTCCTCATCGAGTAGGGTTGAGATTTAGCCACATTAACCCAAATTTAACCCAAGTTTTTAAACCCGGATTTCATGATAACATTGGGTCTCCACTTAACCCCAATTTAACCCAAAACCCAGTTATGAAATCTGGGTTTCAAAAACCCAGTTCTAACCCAACTTTGATTCCATCGGGTTTGGGTTGAAAACCCATTTTTAACCTAGGTTTAGCTCGAAACCCGGGTTTGGGCCTTTGATAACATCGGCCCCTGGAGTTACCATCACTTCTGTTACTCAGTTTTGTCAGGGCTTCCCCTTACTGCCGCTTTTATATTTACTTACAGCACGGGCATGTGGTGACTGAGTTTATAGCTAGATAGCTATGGATTACCTGCAAAATTTCAGTTACTGCTATGGTTGCAACTTGCTTTTAGATATCAAAATTGGTTCACTGAGATTGGTTATCATTTAAAAATCAGGGTTGGATATTCGTGGTTTCGCTTTATATTGTTGTTTTTTCTTTGTGATTTCCGGTGAGGGGAGTAAGGCCTTTGCAGGTGCAGTGGTGGGATTTATATTACTGTACAGGCTTTATTCCTTGTTCAAATATATATATATATATATATATATATATATATATATATATATATATATATATATATATATATATATATATATATATATATATATATATCTGTAAGAGCTTGTTGTGTCAATCGAAGGCTGACGCATTCTAGCATTTATAAATTGAGCATAAGTAGACGGAAATTATTTTAATATTTAATTCTTTGTTAATTCAGATGCAATTTCTTTCACTTTCCCTGATTTCTTTTTAAATTTTCTGTATTCTACCTTTGAACTTAATTATCATTTACTGTCGTTTCGGGTGTTTCTTGGTTTGTGATTGTTTAATGTAATGAATTAGTAAGTATTTGTAGCTGTAATGCGAGTTTACCATTGTGCTGTATGTTTTCTTTTTTGCTTGTAAATGCATCTAGCAGCTGTTGTGTATTTGCATGTAATGTATTTTTCATGTTTTGAAATGATATGTTTGTTGGAAATAAAATTATGTTGGATTAAGTTCGACTAAGTGAAACGGAAGGACCCTTTGCTGCCGCTTGTTATTTAGGTACGCAGTCTTTTCGATTTTTTAACAGTAATGTAATTTTAAACCCAGCAACGTGCCACCACATTGTATTGTGTGGTTTGGGAATCTGGACATCGAAATGAAACAACCTGAAAAATATAATGGAATGCATTGCCCATTCGAGATTCGAGCATTTGATTCGAAGCTCCAGTCGGTCTCTGTCTGTTTTTGCTCACTCTGCTCGTGTTGTACGCAATTTGCGGGGCGGTCTCAGCACTTTTGATAGTAGGAAGCAGTGTTTTAAAATTCTGGGTTGAGTCGGCCAGTTGCTGCGCAGGCATATTCAGTATCTGACTATCTGAGCTAGAAAATTGCTGAATGTTTATATTATGCATTATTGAGAATGGAAAAGCTTTTCAACTTATATAGTTTGATTGAATTAACATTTAGTCGAATTTAAATAGTCCGCCGGCTGCACGACCGTTCTAAAACACTAGTAGCAAGAGAAGAAGAGTAAGTAACTAGAGGGTTTCTCTTCTTAACGTTGTGTGACGATGCTCCTGGGGAGAGGGGGTGGGGCAAAAGGTTCCCGTCTGATGAAGAGTAGCCTAAAGAGATCCCCTTTACAGGCTAAAATTGGTTGAGTCTGATTGGCTGTTGGCCTCCCTCCTTAAACGGGGGCCGCCTTTGGCGACCCCTCTCCCTAAATGGGGACCCTTTTTGAAAATATATGCTGCAACTATCGAATCCTTTTCTCTACTTTCCTCCACGAAATCGGCACAACCTGATTGGCTGTTGACTATTCCCCAAAAAAAGAATTGATATATTTTGTCGACCCCCCCCATCCCAATAAAGAAACATTCTCGGGCCTTTTCCAGATTACCCCTATGCTAAAATTTGACAAATCGAGATGAAATTTGGTATGGGTATGTTTTCAACCATATATACTGAGTTCAAATGTATATCGCAAAAAATTTTTCGATTACGCGAAATTAGATTTTCGATTCACAAGTGGGGGCCAAGGGGAACCAAAAAATTTTAGTCTACGATTTTGCTGAAAAGTTGTATTTAGCGAGTCAGCTGGATTGGTCAAATTTTAAAAATTTTAGCACTGGGGAGGTAATCTGGAAAAGACCCACATTTCTCGTCATTTAGTCGAACGAACACTGTTACGCAATGCAATGAAGAGTAGTAGTGCAATTATGAACTATAAGTCTTAGCCATCTCAAACTCAAAAATTGTGGTTTTATGGTATGTCGCCAGTTTTGAACTTGGTTTGGTACGATAACATTAGCATTTTACAATATTATAGAGTTAGCTTCGAGAATTTTCTTGTTTTAGTCTTATGAAATGTCCGCATTCACTTACGAAAACGTAATATCAGCCCTTGAAATTGTACGCTCATATATTAATAAAACGCCGGTGTTTACGTCGTCCTATTTTAACCAAGTCACTGGAAGAAAGATATATTTTAAAGCTGAAAATTTACAGAAAACTGGATCTTTTAAGTGTCGAGGGGCCATTAATGCAGTTGCTGCTGTGAAAGCTGAAAAGTCGGCTAAAGGAGTTGTAAGTTTGAAATTAACTAAGTTTGTCATGCAGTAAAACAAGCAAAATAACAGTATTTATTAAAAAATTAATTAAATGGGCATTTGCAGTATACTGTGCTGTTATTACCGCAGAATGATGCTGGGTACCAGACTTGTGCAGGAGGGGAAGTTCTGGGGGATGAGCTGGCGGCGAAAAACCGGATTTTTCCGGTTCTTTGCCCAAAAAACTTTGCCCCCCCCCGGAAACACACGTATGCTGGGTACCACTGTATTTTTCAAGATTAATGGAAGGGAATGGGGACAGGGTTTTTTCCAGAAGTGCGTCTGAACGCAAAGTTTCTTTTCCGGAATTTTAACGGACGCAAGCTAGGTTGTTTGCAAATTGCAAAACCAGAAAACCCTGGTGGGGTAGGATTGCAATTTCCTTGAAATTTCCAATGGAAGTCATGGCAAGTAAGGGACTGGTTCAAAATTATTTCTCCATGAAAACGTATATATGTTTCATTTATACGCCTTAAAACCGTATTTTCCAAATCTTCCTGGTTCCAGACTTTGTGGCTGTATGTTAAATTTGTCCTTTGTAACCTGTTTCCGACACGCACGCTTACAATGAAAGCTCTATCACGAAAAAGAACTTCAAATCTCCGAGGTTCAAAGACTTTAGACAAAAAAATCGTATCAGAAAGCGTATTACGTTTCCAATTAAAGCGTATCAAAAATTACATGAGCTTTTTCTTCGATCCAGAACACAGTTTTCCAAGCTTTCAGTTTCCTATATCCTAGCACATGTCTTGGCTTAGTAACTCTTTGAATGATGGCCAAAACGTTCAGCTGTCTCTTTCTCCGAAGCCATAGGGAACTACAAAACTTGTGAAAATAAGAAAAATCTCACCCCCTCCTAATGTCAAGCTTCGTTATTATTGTTATAGAAATTTAATTAGACCTTATATTGAGCCTACTCGCGAGTTGCTACGGGCAATAATAATTAATAACAAGAAAGAGCAATGCTATGCAACTTTCTTATTGCAAAAAGTGTAACAGTGAAGTTTTCCTACCAGAAAATGCGAAAACTTCCTCCTTTGGTGTGAGTAAAATGTAAACAACTATTAGTCATTTGGTTTCCGGAAGTAGTAACTCCTAATCCCACGTATCCCCACCAAATGAGAAACATGTGTTTTTAGTTTATCCCTTTCATAAACAAACAAAACAAACAGACAAACTGGGGACACCAGCATGTTTCTGGTTCAATTGGCAGGATCTATGACCTCTGCGCCGTGTTCTTAGCAGTACGCGTATTGAATATTGAAATATTGAATGTGGAAATATTGAAGAATTTAATATGGCATTATTAAATCTAGGTACGATTCTGATGAGTGTACGTACATATAGATAACATTTTAGGAATTGTTTTTTTTGCAATTTCTTTTATTCCAGATCACTCACAGCAGTGGTAACCATGGAGCCGCACTTGCCTACGCTGCCAAAGTCCTAAATGTGCCCTGCACAGTGATATGCCCTGAGAATGCCCCAATTGCCAAGGTGGATGCCATTAGAAACTATGAGGCTCAATTGGTCTTCTGCAAACCCACCATGGAAGACAGGTATATAGGTTATCGTTTGTGGCAATTTGTAAGCTTTACTCAAGAAGAGCATATACTTTTATTCGGGGATGTTGCACACCTAAAGGGAGATTGCTAACGTTAGTGTGGTTGGCCAGACACGACTGTCCCATAGAAAAACCCGAAAAAAGCTTTTGACCAGAAAAACTAAGAAATGAAGCTGGATCATGCCTATGTTAATTATAACAGTCATTCATTGAACACTAAAACAGAAATTAAGCCTGATAAGGAACTTTTAAGCTACAACATCTCTGACTGGAGATGGTCCTTCCCTTGCTATATCCTGACGACATCATAATTAAGCTTAAGCATAATTATTTATAATTATTTTAGGATAAAATCATGCGATCAGCTTATGAATGAATGTGGATACACTCTAATACATCCACATGATGATTATCGTGTGATGGCTGGGCAGGTTAGAAATAATTTTGGATTGGTTCAGTTAAGTTCATCTTAAGGGAAGGGGGGTACTAATTTCACTAAAAATTCGATGTTGGAAAAGCTAGCTAGTCTTTTGCCACATAATAGTATTAGGTTTAGTATAAAACAGTTTAAAGTTTGAAAGAATTCCATGCAGCATAGCGTCCTGTGGAGCCATCAGAAGTTGGTGTTGTCGGTCCAAAGCTCGACATGTGTAATAGACTCTGTCAGATCTTTACTGGATTTCTGGGATTTGATGTGGGTCGTGATCTCCAATAAACCTTTATTCTTGTTCGGGGTCGTATGTAGTTGGTTAGGGCTAGAATAGGCTAGGCTAGACTAGATCTGATCAGGATCCAAGACACGAGTCAAGGTCGGCACGCAAAGGGTGATCTTTGCTTAGATTGATGCTCCGATTGTAGTGGTAGGCTGACAACCAGGGCTCAATAGCTGACCTGAAATGGGGTCGACTTGGGTGAGTTCGTTTTAGGCAGGGGGACAGGGATTTATAGTCTCAATGGGCGACTGTCGTTTCAACTCTAACCTCAATACGGGTAGAGTTGGGGATCTCTGAAAAGTACGCGCGAAGCAGCTAAAAGGATAATTATTTATTATTACAAAATGGACAAACAGGTTTATCAAATTCCAGCAGACAATGAATCACTGCAGTTATGGTTTTACAATAAACAGCAATACAAGATACTGTCTGCCAGAATTGCCTTTTTGTTGGGTTTGACTGGTTCTTTCGCGATTAGGGCTGGTTAACCGGTTTCGGGGTCGTTACAGTACTATCTTCAGGTATTTATCCACTCTAGTGCTGATATGGGCTAACTAAACCGGTATCCTATGTGCTTTATCTCAACTCAACTCTTAGGCTCTTTTCTAGCCTCTACTGTGACTCTGTCCCTTACAGTAACTCTTGGGACCACACACCGAGTATACTAATTAACACCTTTTATAATTCGAATCGAGTGGGAGCGAGGTTGGCTTTGCTCTGGCGTCTCCGTGTAATTGACTGCCCAGAATAACTGAATTTTGAGAAGGGTTTAGTCTCTGAAAAGCATAAAGACAATTACAGGCTGGGAGAGTGTCGGTTATTGTCGGAAAGGTCGGATCGGCTTGTTCAGATAGTTATCTCAAGATTAAGTTACAAGACAGTGAATAAAGCGTCAATCGGTTTAGAGAGAGGCTTCGGTGGTGAGGATCAAAATGTAAGCTGTACCAATTTCACTGAGCATGATGCTTTTGGGTTGGAGGTTAACAAAAGTGACAGGTTTTTAGGTTTCACACAAAGTTCCCAAGATGAGACAGGTTGTAGCCGCACGCTCCGCTGATCTGCGTTACTGACGTAACCCAAAGAGGTTCCAAACAAATACCTACTAGACGACTGAACAGGACACGATTGTGAGAGCCGAGATGATACTAACAACTGGATCTGCTTCCGAATCCGCACTGATACTGATACTCTGATACTGATACTGACAAGAACTGGACTGATCTCTGACTCCACCAACTGATACTCTGCGACAGAACCACTGGATAGACAACTGATTGGTACTGAACTCCAGGCAACCGGCAAGGCACGGATACTGAGATCTGGCGGGCTACCTGAATCAAATGGGTTAAATTAGAAACAGAGGTGGTGGGGATTAAAACCCCAGCAACTATTGTCCGGACCGATTGGCTTTCACGTGCGGGTTTGAGACCCGAATTGTGTAGTGTGCAACTTGTAATGTGTTATTTTGTGCTTTTAGGTTGAAAACAGACGAAAACTGACGTTTTTGAGAACCAAACGAACGAAGAGGGCCAAGCTTGGGGCCGTTCCGGCCTACTTGGCTAAATATGCAAATGAGGCTCTGGCCGAGCCTCTCATGGGCATAGAGTCACGTGTGCACTACTCAGTATCCACTACAGACTTAGAATTACAGCTAACTGACCTAATTTAAACTACTACGTATTACCCAGTATATGATGTGTAACCTATTTACTAGAATTGGCGAATAATATGTATAATTAGGTTACAAACATGGTTACTGAACAGAGAAGTGTTACCTATGACCTATTACTACTTATTATTACTTATTACAGGCTACCTGATGCTAACTGAGGCCTATTCTATGCACTACAGGCCTAACTAGACGTAATGACGACTACTATAAGCCTAACCTGGGCTGGTAACCTGCTATTTGGCTCCTAAATCATATTACCGCGAATATGCAAATGAGGTTACCTATATTCCTAAACTGGGCTTAGAATCCTAGCTAAACCACTGTAGACTGACCCTTTCTTGCAGGGGACCCGCACCTTGGATAAGGTGACTTACGCGGGCCTCCGAGGTCAATCTAGAACCGGACATCACATACAAACAGACATTAACAGTTATTAGCAGCCCTAACTAACATTACAATACTAACCGCAATTACTAGTACTGACTATAATTACTAATACGAACTATAATTGCTAATACTAACTGATACGAGACTTGTCTAAACCTAACCTGTTGATATAAACTACCTAATATTATACCTTAACTAATTATTGCCCTACGGACTACACTCAAGACCTCCGCGAGGGGTTTACATGAGCAGTCCCATTCATACTGTTATAATTACACAGCGAACGTAATTTCATTCATGTAGACTCACACATGCCGCTTTCACACGCTCATTTAGACGGCAAACACACGCATACAATCGTACCTACACTATTTCACGCATACCATTTCAGTCATACATTCACAGTTACTCACACAATTATTCAGACACACTTACGCAACATTCACACCTCACGCATACTTGGCTTCACACACAACCTCAACTGGAGGAATTTACGTGAGGAGCCGCAATTATACAACACAATACAAATTACAGTCCTAACAGTGCTACAATGGGGCTAATTCCCAGAACACTAACCTAACTAATCTTGTTAGTAGCTACAATTGCGTGAGAGTGCGTTATAATTCGGGAATGGCCCAGAAATGGCCATTCCCACGTGATCACCCGTGTGTTTTGTTTTGTTTTAAGGGTAAAAGCCAAATTGCTGTTATGGCAATTATTACAAAAAGGTTAAGGACAGCTTTAATTAAAGGGGAGCCGGTCTTCCCCTGTTAACGTCTCAATAATTAATAGGTTGAACAATATTTAACAGTTAGATTTCTGTTTTTAGAGTGTTTTAAGAAGCCTCACGTTTTAGGCTGGCAATAGTTAAAACAAGGCATTGTTACAACAGTTGATTTGGGATGCAGTGTAAAAACATGGCCGGCAATTCTGGTTGCCGACTGTGGGGATAAGGGGGGTCCTAACCTGAAAGACCTACTCCCGAGGAGTGGCCTAACTCCTCTTCCTCAAGGTGGGTAGGTGAGGGTTCTCCCTTAAAGCTAACTACCCAATTTTATGTGAATTTTAGCGTTTAAAATTGGATTTTAGGGTGAAAACCGACAAGGTTAAAAAGAGGTAAAATTGATGGTTTTAGAATGAGTTTCTGAGTAGAAATAAACCCATGACAATTTAGTAGTGGATGGGGCCAAAAAGGGCCTTTTAAGAAAAATACATAAAATGGAGAAAATGATGATTTTGAAGCCTTTTGATGTGGTTTGCGAGGTTCGACTGCTCGCAAACCAGTTGAGAAAATACGAAAATCTCACTGAAAATACCCCAGAGGGTGGGTTGAAAGGCCCGCACCCTCACAAACACAATTACAAAAACAACTAACGGGCACTCGGCCCAAAAAAGGTAGAAAAAGATGGTCGTCCGGGGTCCGAAGACCCCGGGAAATAGCAGAAGTGGTGGGACCCGGGGACCGCCTTTCAGGCATAAGGGTCCCCGGGTCAGAAGCAGTGCTCCCCGTGAGCCGTCCGAAGACATATGGGCTCACGGGGGCGGCCAGATCGTGAGTGCCTGGCTGGCAGAACCTGAAGGAAAAACCCTACGGGGAAAGGGGGGAAGGGAAGAGGTGCTATAGTTCAGGCCTCCATATAATTGGCGCAAGACACACCTCCTCCGGGTACATACGGACAATAAAAAAGGGGGAAAGTTAAAGCTAATTGTTGTTAAGGGGAGAGAGACCAACCTCTCTCCACGACTGCCAGCCAAGCACTGACTGAAAACTGCTGTTTTCAGTCGAGACCCCAGTAGGGGGCTGGCCTTAAAGCTTCGAACAGCTGATTGGCTGCTTTGGCATGATCACGCTTTTTCATTGGGCTGCCGAGTCGTGACCTACGGCAGCCCACAGGTGCGTCTGGCGGCTGGAGAACCCCAGAATTAATGAGAACAGGTGACCCCTAACTCACAAGCTAGACGGCCAAAGGCCGGATTTTTGGTATCAAATTTTAGGGGTCACGGCTGGAGCTCATAAATCTGCAATAAACAGAAGCTCCAATATTTTCCAAAACTTGGTCCTCCAGCGGCCGACTAAAAGGGTCTCCTTTGCTTATTAGAAAGCAAAGGAGACACACCTGCCTGGTCCATCAAGGACTCAAAAGAAGTAGAAAGACGAAAACAACTTACGTAAGCATACTAGGTACCTAAGTTAGAACTAATACTTTTTACCTAGAATTACTAATATTTACCTATGCAATTACTACCAACTTAGGTACCTATTATTGCTGTATATGTATGTGTATATATATATATTTGTCTACCTATATTTGTGTACTGAGAATAGGAAAATATCAAAACGTGGACACCCAGAAATCTAACCAACCTTAATCACGCGACCGGTCTCGGAACCGACGTGGTCCCTTCATCAGACGACTCCTGGCTATCACTCGCTGCAAACGTTCCTGAGGGGCTATTGGATTCCGTATTCGAATGGGAGGGCAGGCTGAGAGTTCGGGGGACAGGGGGCACGTTGGACACTTCCGGGAGGAAGGGGGACCTGGGAAGGCTGGGGGGCGCTCCTGTGTTCAGTAGAATGGATGCTAACAATGTCAGACTCGGAAGGTGGGGACTTGTTGAAACGAAGGATATGTTCCCAATTTAAATTGAGAGAATAGTCCGTACAAAGTTGGCTAATCCACCGTTTTTCTTTTTTCTTTCTGATGTTTTCATCTGTTGCATCGTCGATCACAGACACCAATAAATCAGTTAAATCGTGACAATGATCTCTGAAATCACAAGAGAGCGGTTTGTTAGCATCCATTCTACGAATGTCATATCTGTGTCCGTTAAATCGCAAGGACAGAGGGTTTCCTGTTTCCCCAACGTACTGGGAGCTGCATCCTTTTATTTCCGCCAGATATATAATTCCCGCACTCCTGCAGTCAAAATTGCCCTTGACTCTGTACTCTAGGCCAGTCACAGAGCTTCTGATACTAGAGCCTAAATAACATCAAACAGGCTCTAGTATCAGAAGCTCTGTGACTGGCCTAGAGTACAGAATGGAGAATGGTAGAATTTGTAGAATGGATGCTAACAAACCGCTCTCTTGTGATTTCAGAGATCATTGTCACGATTTAACTGATTTATTGGTGTCTGTGATCGACGATGCAACAGATGAAAACATCAGAAAGAAGAAAGAAAAACGGTGGATTAGCCAACTTTGTACGGACTATCCTCTCAATTTAAATTGGGAACATATCCTTCGTTTCAACAAGTCCCCACCTTCCGAGTCTGACATTGTTATCATCCATTCTACTGAACACAGGAGCGCCCCCCAGCCTTCCCAGGTCCCCCTTCCTCCCGGAAGTGTCCAACGTGCCCCCCTGTCCCCGTGCCCCCCTGTCCCCCGAACTCTCAGCCTGCCCTCCCATTCGAATACGGAATCCAATAGCCCCTCAGGAACGTTTGCAGCGAGTGATAGCCAGGAGTTGCCTGATGAAGGGACCACGTCGTTTCCGAAACCGGTCGCGTGATTAAGGTTGGTTAGTTTTCTGGGTGTCCACGTTTTGATATTTTCCCATTCTCATTGATATCTATGCATCCCCCGTGGATCCGTGGACTGGTGTCCGTTTTGACTCTTTATGATTCTGATATATTTGTGTACTGAGTAGTGCAAGGCTGTATTCAGCCTTATATGGGGGAGGTCAGCAGTGACCCTTGTGAGGTCACAATTGCGGGACTTACGTGAATGAATGCATGAATGGCATTCGTTCACGTAAGGTCTGGGAGCTTTCCACGCTCTCCAGACAAACAGACGGGCGGTCAAAGATGAAAGGCCGACCCGTAAGGGAAAAGAGAAAAAGGGAGGAGTTAATAACTCCTTAAATAATGGAATAAAAACCAATACGTAGGAATTAAAATGTATAATTTAATTTTGCACTTTTTGTTATTTCAGGAATTAAAGAAAAGAAACTGTGATATTGTGTAAATGCTTTTGACTGTTGTGTAAATGTTGTAATAAAGTGACTAACTATGTGTTTTCTTGTTATTTAAGGGGGATTTATGCCAAAACTGGCCGTTATGCAACGCTGACGTGAAGAGGACAAAGACGGGGGAATGAAGGTGTCTCAAATACTACCGCCCTTTATCAAGGCTGATGTAATAGGGGCTTACGCAATCGTGGGAGGCCTCAATACGGCCATCCCACACACGTATCGTGAGGGCATAAGGTCAAAGGTTCGAATCCTTGCACTAAGAGTTGAGACAACCTTATTAAAATCACATATTTTAAGTGACTTTAACACCTATCGGGTTCACAGATTAATGTAGTTCAAGGGCCTCAATACGGCCGCATGAATACGGTTAGCACACACTAGTTAAGCCCTATTAATTAGTTGATTTGTTGAGATTATAAGGCAATTCTGGCAGTTCTGACAGACACATATTACAAGCATAGATTACAGTTGACAGTTGCAGATATGGCTCGTTTCTACATGTAATTACCTGACATAAATTATTGGACTGGCCATGAGATCTTCAAATTAAGCCAATCAATAACTGCTGAATTCCTCCTTTTACTTAATTTTTCCAGTAAGGCCTACATTCATCTTTAGTTGGGCCGCCTTAGTACTAATTTGTTAACCTATTCCTGGTTGCTAGGTGAGGCTGTAAGGACGCAAAACATCTTTTTACTGAATAAAACAACAATTACAAGGACAGAAATAGTAATTTCATTACATATGGCACGTACACAAACTTCGCTTCGCCCTGATCGCTATGGGCAAGGTACGGTACCCAAATTTTCCAGAAATAGTTCTGACATATAGCGCTTTGATATCGTGTAAAATAATCCTTAGATCGATGTATACTTTTCTATGAGATACAATCAAAGTGCGAAAAATTGGGTGCTCTAGGTCTATCCGGGTGGAGGTTAACTAACGTCTAATGCGCTGTGGTTTACCAAATGAACCCAACTTTGCCCTAATTAATACTCCAAGTATCTGTCTTAACTTTTGTAAGAATGACGTGATTTCGTTAATCCCTACGTTCGCAGTGCTAGATTACATTATCGATATTGTCGCTGTTATTTGGTGCCATTTCGAAGATGTGAGCCAATTACTCCAAAGTACTGTGGCAGAATCGGCTGAAACTTTGCGCATTACAGGCCAGTGAGTGTACCAAGTTGTGCAGAAAGCTAGGTCACTAAACCTCGCTTCTGTGTTTAGAAATGCTAGATTGATTTCTCGAAGTATGAATTGCGATCGCTCCAAACACTGAACGAAGGAAGCGTCATATCGAAAAACGAATTTCATATTCGAATTCAGCAGGTCAAATAACCCCTATAAGCACCTTTTCGGCGCAATCGGAGGCAAAAAATTTTTTGACCCCATTTTTACTGCGCTTAGATAGCTTTTCAGGCCTAAAAATAAGGGTTATTTCTTAAGGTGGTGATTCCCTTTGGTCACAAAGTTTGCACCACTATTACTCATTCATTACTTGGAGTTAAGAAGCCATTTTTATATCGAAATGTAGCTGGACATTTTCTCTTTTTAATGCATGCCACGAAACTTATGTTGCTTTTCTGAAGTATTTTTAACACATTTTAGAAGAAGTATAATATTCCAGAATTTTTGCAGACTCAACTAAATTTTTTCGCGAGACATCGGTTATATCGTTCGATACCTCCATCAAATAGCTGGGGACGATTTTTTATTTATTGTAAAATCGCTCTTAGTTATAGACAAATAGGCTGAAATGTGTGCGTAACCTGTATTTTGCCTACTTTTTCCAAATTTGTCAAGCGATTACTTTAGCTAGAAAGCAGCAATCGGGGCAACTAAAAAATCGTCCCTGGGTATATTTGTGCAGAGCACATTTGTTCAGTAGTAGCCCTCCAGCTTGCATGGTGAATGCTCCACAATCTTTGGAAAAAAATTGATCGTGTTTTTGCAAAAACTACATTTTTTATGATAGCAGCCTACAGGATAGCCGTTGGAAGACGATCATGCGTCGGATAATTTGTCCCTGTGAGACCTTCAGATCGACGCCCTTAGTTTGATTTTACGGCTTGCGTAGTTCAAGAAATGTTGGATTGTTTGATTTCTGCAAAATTTCAAGTTTTCGACGCCAAAACAAGAAAATCGGCTATATCTCACGGTAGAGAAAAGCTAGAAACTTGCTTTAAAAAGCAAAAATGTGAAGCGCAATGAGGTCTTTCGAATAAATATAGTTACAACTGTATAGCAGCTGCCAAACGTTCAGAAATTGGGAAAAACCACTCTAACCGGAAATCTCGAATTTTTGAATCGGAATTGCGCGGAGGGTGTTAGAACGCTAAAAGAACTTATTTCGGAAAGTTTCATCAAATTTCATCTTGATTTACGCCGCCAAATAAACATATGTGCCCAAAAGGAATCACCACCTTAACAAAAAGTTTGCTAGCACACTAACCAGAAAGCCAAAGTCCTCGAAACTTACTGACAGTTTGCCTCGTTTAGTGCCTAATATTTGCTAAAAAGCTGGGGTAGGCTAGGGGCTGTCAATTTTATTAGATCGAAAACGGCGCACGGTCACATCGCAACTTTTCGCCAAATTTCAAACTTTGAGCTGTTATAGCTGAAGAAGGAAGCAACGCTCGAAAGCCAGAATACTTTTAATATTTAGCACTAGTAACAGATAACAGTTGTGGCTGAAAGTTTCAGAATTGGTCAAACCGTTAATCCACCAGAGCTGAAAAAGCCTTTTTGAAAAATCCCATTTTTCCCACCAAAATTTGTACTTTGGTGTCCTGCCAAAAACAGTGTAGGTGAGATATATTGTTGCCCACCCTAAACTTTTTTACTTTGATATGTTGGCTAACGTTGGGGGAAAAGTAGATCTCTCCGACGATGTCGTGTCAACCCCTTCGTAGCCCCCCCCTTAAGCTCTTAAGCTAAGTGTTGATATAGTGTTAAGTGTTTTTGTTAAGTGTTTTAAGAGTGAGAGCGAGACATTTCTGTTTTTATTAGATATCTAATACGCTTGAAGATTCCATTGGAATTCAGATACGTTACAAACTATTTGAGTTAATCTAACTAATATATACTATTTTATGTACTTTGTATGTAATTATTCATTACTTGTTTAGGGTACAATGGCTATTGAATTGTTGGACCAGGTGCCAAATCTGGATGCAATTTTAGTTCCAACAGGTGGCGGGGGAATGCTGTCCGGCATTGCCGCTTACGTTAAACATAAACGTCCCCAGTGCAAAGGTATAGTAAACCCGTTTACCTGCTTAGTTCAACAGTACTTAAGGTGCTGGTTTCCTTTCGGGTATTTTTGACTCATACGGCTTTAATCCATTACGAAAATAGCTAAAACTTGCGAAATAACCTATTTTCCTGCTCTTTAACATTCTGGGACCAGTCCCGTAGTTTTAGGCGAAAAGATAAGAAAGTTTTGTTTTGACCTTAGGCTCCCAGTAGGTAGACAAGACAGTCTAGTTGGTTGTTACGGCTGGAAAGAGGACATGAAAATGAACATTTTTGCTTTTACAACCTTTGAGCTATCTCCAATGGTTAAGTCAGTATAATCAAAAAACCATTTTGAGGGCCAGAAAATGGCCATTTTCGAGGAAATCAGTTTTTTCAAAATTTCTGCCAAAGCTTACGAGCAATTTTGGTCCATTTATACTCAGCCGATACACAATCTAATTGCACGTTTTTCAATGGCTATTAGCTGAAATTCGCTGCTTTAAGCTAGAGATTTGGCGGAAAAACTAGTTTGGCAAAACTGCGGTTATTTTGTTTCGAACATCGATTTTTCAAAAACTACTCAACAGATTTCGGAGATTTTTGGCAGAGTCAAAATTCGCACTTCTGTGGAGGGACGTTTTTTGAATATATATACTGGTTATAAGCTTTAAACCAATGTATAAAGCTCTTTCCAACTTTGAAAATTGCGAAAGTTACAGCGTTTCAAATAATCACGACAAAAGCACTACACAAAAGGATACCACCACCTTAATAGATAAGAGTGTGACAGCTGAGATTCTTTCTTTTATCAGGTACATGCTCTGCTGACTAACGACTGACCCCTTATACAATCATGTACCTGGTACACCTCTACACAAACGTGTACCCAGTATCCGTTTCTTCTGAAAAACAAAACTACTATGTTCATCTGAATTTGTCTACTCACAGCTTCATCAAGTAAACATAGCGTTCTAATTTCTTTGAAGTGAACGTCTACACTTGTGGGGGTGAGGTGGTCAGCCGTTAGCGAACAGAGCATGTACCTGCAGCTGATAACAGAGAGCCTGACAGCTGTCACACTCTTATATTATAACTCTTACTTAGTTAGTGGGGGGTCGCTTTGGTTCAAGATCGGTAGCAACGAATTGCGTTCGTTTTTGCACACAATTACGTATGCTCCTAAAAACAAGACAAAATATTAGAGTTCGAAATCACACGGTGGCAGAGATGTTCAGATTCAAAGTTGGAAAACTTTAAAATCTCAGTTATTTACCCTTCGAGATCATGTGAACAGAATGGCAGTAAAATTGGGGTCGACCAATATGGCATACTGTTAGTTGTCAAATATTTCAGTGCTAAAGCGACTCCGGCATAGCCAGCCGATTGTTCGCAATGCAATCTTCAAACGTGAACTGAACCTTTTCAGCTGACTCTGACTGTGCCCTCAAACTTTACCTTGCTCTAACTTGCAAATACTACATTTCAGACACATAGTTCTATTAAAAAAGTTGTTCACCTCATCATTAGCTATCGAATGATATCCAATTTGACTATATCTTGGACATTTCAAAAATTGAATATTTTGCTTCATAAGAGATCAATGGAGCTGATAGGAAAGAAATGTTCAACTTTGAAACATTTGCATTTACCACAATGTTGGGCAGGCATGGACAGTATTGCTTGCCAATTTTGGTGACTTTCAAATGGATAAAGAGCGAGAAATTTTTAACAGTGTGAAAATTTTGAAAAATTGCTATTTTTGGCAAAATTCGTACTTCTTGTGTCATGTTTTTGAGCGCGTTGCAGACGATAGAAAACTGCTACTGCTTTCGTAAGAATTCTGTTTATGCGTAGAGTGCAAGTAAGCTGTTTCTATAGCCTTTGCCAATCGTGCAGGAGAGACCAAAATGTTTTGCAAGTCCTGTTTTTCATGGTTCAAAAAGCAACGATTTTTCCAATTTTTTTAATTTGAAACATCGCCAGAAGTCCGACACTCAACAGATTTGTACCAGAAGGGTTATTGGCACTCTATGGTATGTCCTGTGCAAAGTAGTAGTGCTCTATCTTCTTGCAGACAGTGAAGTCAGCTAAGATCTCAGTACCCGATATGTTTTGACCAGACCCATGCTTTCTATATCTTCGCCAAAAGTAGGCCAACCGGACAAAGTCGAGGCAAACCTTTAGTGGCCCCCACTTAACTGCCAACAAAACTTAATTTTCACTCGTTTCGTGGTGTTTGTAATTTGCCAAGAAACACGCATGAGTTTTCTTAGAGGAACTGCATAAATCTGAGCAATGAAAACGGTTAAAGCAAAAACTGTAAATGGTATCTGGATGGACAATTCTTTGTTTCTTTACGATATTTCGCCTGGTCCTGGCATTGTGATCCGTTTTCTTCATAATCTCACTTTGAGTCTGAGCTGCACAATTGGGACTAATTATTGTTATAAGTAGCCTTAGTAATAAATGGTTTATTATATCTGTTTTGCGTTTGCAGGAAATTGAGTTACGACATGTTTTGAATGTAAATAATTTTTATATATTTAGTGTTTCCTGTGGAACCAGTTGGAAAGGATTTGGAACCAAGTCTTCGCAGTGGTTGGTTTTCTGATTTTTTATCCAACAAGCGGAGAACATATTTCTGCATACATGTCACAGCAAGTAGAATAAGAGAAAACTATAGTTGTGTGACTTGTTTGTTGTTACTATCATTTTGACGACTCTTATTTTTACAAATCCCTACTCAATTTTTTGTATAAATTTTCAATTACATACCTATTTTATTTTGCTTATGTTCAGTATCAGTTTCTTGCTTTTTTAGGTCGGCCAATGTGGCCATCGCCTCCTCAGACGCTGAACACTATTGCTGACGGGCTGCGAGTGCAACAGCTGGGCTCAAGGTGTCTTCCGGTTGCCCATGAATGCTGCGAAAAACAAATATTTACCGTTGTACGTTTTCTGGTTTTTTTTAAAGTTTTTTGTGGCTACATTGCCTGATTTCTCCATTATTTGGACAGATATTGTTCGAGTTGGGGTCAGGCTAGAGGTTAACGTTTTTCCGGATGTTGGTGATGTGGTTGCTACTTTGCTCCTTAAAATTTTTCAATTTGATATTGTTTCGTAGTTTGGTTATTTTTGTCGTATTATATACGCTCTTCTTTTTTAGAAAGACGAAGAAATTAAGCAAGCTATGAAACTTGTTTTTGAACGACTGAAGGTACATAGCACAGCTACAGCATGATCTCTTGAATTAGTCCAGATACCTTTCCAGAGTTCCAGACTAAACTTTATGAAATATAATAACCTAAAGGAGAATTATTTAAGTTCTTTCTAATAATATAAATTTTGAATCTCTTTTATTTCTGGCTTTTTAGCTTGTCATTGAGCCGAGTTCAGGAATTGGTGTGGCTGCCTTACTTCAGGAACAGTTTCAGTCTTTGGATAGCAGTATTGAAAACGTTGCTGTAATCCTTTGTGGTGGAAATGTAGATTTAAAAGAGTTGAAATTTGATTAATGCCCTTACTCTTGCCCTCAAGAAATAGTTAACAATATTGTGATATTGTTCATTAGTCTTATGCTATGTACGTATTGATAGATTTTTGGTTTAGTCTGTACCTAGTTTTCAATTTGCATGATCTTTGTTATTACTTTTCGATCATTGTTATTATTCTTGAATTAGTGCCTGCCTACATTGTTGAACATTCTGCAATAAAACGGGTCTATTTAATATTGAGCATACTGGCGGTTAGCGAATGAATTAGGTTGCAACATAACTAAGTAACAAAATCTACTAGTATTGTCTCATTTCATCCCTTCCACACTTTCGACATTTTAAAAACGTCCAATCTGTCTAAAATTAGGTATGGATTGGATATGTTTTCGGCCATGCTGAGGTCAAAAATCACAAATTTTTAGATTTCACGAAATTAAACTTGTTTTGATCCACGCCACAATTCAGCAAAGTCGAAAACAAAAACGCTTACGTTCCCTTTGCTCCCGTTGCAAAAATTGAACAAAACTGAAATTTCTCGAAATCGAACACTTTCGCTGTTTGAAAGCAGCAGGAAAAAGCCCATACCAAATTTTATGTCGATTTGTCAAGTTTTAGACATTTTGAGTGGTCGGGTAAGTAGGCAAAAACGTGACACTACACAAATCTACGAAATATCCACATCCTAAATGGAGGTTAAGTTAGGTTCATGTTCATAGGACGTTTCATGTAACCAGAAAACTTATTCTGCCGTTATTTGGTTAGATTCGTTCGTTAGTTTTGTCTGCGGTAGAAAACCATTGGCCATCGTAAAGGCGGTCTATTGAAACCAGGATAAGCATTGTCAACATCTGGCTTCACTCCAGGTGCCGGTTGTACACGATATTTCTGCATAGTAGCGACGAACAGCAGGAAAATTTCCTGACGAGCCAAGCCTTCGCCCACGCAGCGACGTTTGCCCAGTCCGAATGGCAGCACATACTGGGTCAACTAAAACAGAAAGTATTCTAAATTCCACAGCCAAGATTACGTATCAATTTAAACAAAACTGAAGCTGTGTTAGCTATGCTTCCTTTATTAATAGTTTTCATATATAAATATTAAACATACACATAAATAATTTTTATAACCTACCAGAAGTTGTTGTCTAGTTGACTTACGTAACAGCAAAATATGAATGTAGCAACGGCTCCTATGTCAGCTTTGTTTGAAAATGAACCTTGGATTTGACCAAATCTTATTACGTCATTTCTGGTTAATTTTTTTTGGAAATCATTGTTTATTTATGACTAGCCTGCATGCAAAGTGAGGCTGCCCAAAGTGATTGCCTTAAGCTCAGTATTAGCCAACGTTGTGATATGCCAGTTGTTACATAATTTACTTTACCTCATTGAGTTGACCGTCATTAGTGATAAATCTTTCAGGATTAAAAGTGAACGGATTTTTGAATCTTATAGGATCATGATGAATCCCCCACAGGTTTGTAAACACCAGTGTATCCTTAGGTATAAAGTATCCCCTAAATATGGTATCTTCCATGGCTGAGTGCGGTAGGGAGAGTGGAATCAAGGAAGCAAATCGGAACATCTCGTTGATGGTTGCCATCGTATATGGTAACTTTCTTTCATCGCTCATTTCAGCGGAGTCACCTTTGAGAACTGCATCCAGTTCCTCGTGTACCTAAACAGAAAACAACTCTTTTTGGACATAATGAGAACAAACAAAGCCTTACGATATATTTCAAAAAGATTACAAAGTATAAGGTCGCAATTTCTGGGCTGTATTAAAGGGTTCCTTTTTCGTAGCACAATTCCTACGGCCTGGCTAGGGAGCGATGCATACTTGAGCAAAAGGCGACCTTTTGGTTTCTCCTTCCATTTGATGAAGAATGTAGTTAGTATATCAGCACATCAAGCCGATATCTAACAGCCGCCTCCTAGCCTCCTAGTAAACTATAACACACATGCACACGAGTCTACCTTATTTTGTTTATCGGGGAAGGCAGCCATCAGATTTAAAATCCATCGAAAGCTTTCCATTGTAGTGGCAAAGCCAGCACCAAACAAATCCTCTGCTATAAATTTGATGTGTTCGTCCGTCACATGGTACCGCTCTCGTTCCTCCTGACTGATTTCCGTGGCGACCTTCGCCAGGCCGTCCATCACATCCTTTACTTCCGTTTCGGATCCGTCGTATTGACTGGCTCGGATCAACGGATGAGCCAGTTGCTGAACCGGTTCCATGGCGTTCCGGAATTCCTGTATTCGTTTGCGGTAGAAAAATCTGTTAAAAGGAACGTAATTGGCCAGGGATGTGGTTGAAACAAACCGTCCAATCACCGCTGTGGTCTCAATCAATTTTTCCAGAAGCTGACTGTTGGGGTCAAATTCGAATCCGAACAGCACCGATCCGATAACTCCACCAACACTCTTGACAATGGACGTTTGAGGATCCCAGGGCTTACCGAGATGCTCGTCGATGTCATTGCTGAAGGCTTCGAAGGAATCTTGAACAACCTAAAACACGGATCGAGATAAACAGATAGCCATACTGTAATAAATGATGTATAACATTTCTCGTTTAGAAATATGGAATGGTGTTTACTTAATACTACCAAGAGTTTATAATACCAAGAGTAAGACACTTCAGCTCTTCCTAATAGAATAAGCTTGCAAGATGCTCGAAACATTAAGGCCGAAATCTCGGGGGGGGGGCTTCTCGTGTAAACAGACAACGCTGACATTGTTTAAAAAAGGGCGTTTTCGACAAATTACATACTATAACTTGAGCTAGGAAAATCGTACAGCAATAATTTTTATATCATTATATTACGTAGAACGAGATCTTTTTAACGATATAAAAGTTATATAGTTTGGTTAGGTAATCTATTACAAAACCTGCAATAAAGCATCCTTGCTACGAAAATCCTGAGAATTTCATCATTTCTTAGAAATGTTGTTGCTGAATTTATGAGGGATTGCCTAATCCTAACTTATAATTTTTATATCGTTAAAAAGATCCCGTTCTACGCAACATAATGATATAAAAATTATTGCTGTACAATTTTCCTAACTCAAGTTATACTATATAATTTGTCGAAAACGTCCGTTATTAAAAAATGTCAGCGTTGTATGCTTACACGCTGAGAAGTGAGAACCCCCCCCCCCGAAATTTCTGTCTTAATGTTGCATATTGCAAGCTTATTCTAATAGGAAGAGCTGAGTGTCTTACTCTTGGTATTATAAACTCTTGACATATACTACTAATAAGAATTCACTTTTGTCCGTCTAGTTTTTCCAAAATTTCTCCGACTTCAAAATGTCATAAATTGTCATTCCAGTAGGCCTGTAACAACAGCATGTAATCTTGAGTGTTCGCATACCAATGCCTTTTTAAGCCGCCATTTTTCGTGCAAAAAGCAAGTAAATCCAAACATTTAATCTAAACTTTGCGCAGGCAAGACTTTACCTTTAACAGTTTGCTATTCCTGGAAGAGGCAAACAAGCTGAGCGATCTCCGGGCAGTTTTTCTCAAAAATTGCCAGTGCGGATCGCCCGTCTTGAAGGCAAATCTGGACGGGCCAGACTCCACAAATACGTCAAAGGCCAAAAGGTGGGGGCGCCCTGAAAAGGTTGGTAAGCTTAGGACTTCCTGCATAACTTGAGTACTATTTAGCACTACTATGGTTTGTGGACCAAGGGGAACCTGGAAAATTTCTCCATAGGTTTGACTCAGCTCCGTGTACTGGATCCATGGTTCCTTTTTTCCTACAAAGGACACGTTTCCTAGAATTGGAAGACCTCTGGGTCCCGGTAGGGTGCATCGTTTCCGACTAAAGTACCAGTATACGGCAAACACCACAATGAAAGCCGTTAAATAAGGATGAAATAAGATTTGTCGTTCCAAGAACTTTAGGATCATGCTTGACAATCTGGAACACAAGTCAACTAAAAACTTCGACAGCGCCGTATTTATCTTACCTACTCTTTTAAATGTGCAGGTGCCGTCTAATTTCAATTTGTCTAAGTAAATTCAACTTCCCGCAAAAATCATAGTTGTTGTAGAATAACTGCATTAGAGATTACCTAGATGTCTAATACAAGTTCACACATTTCCAAAAAATACAATCTAATCTAGATATAAATTTAATCAAATTAACCGATGGTTCTTATTGACATGAGGTTAATTCGTGACAATATTGCCATCACCGTTTGTAACGTTCTCTGAACTCCAAAATAAGGAACACAAAAAGTATCACGCATAACAAACACGTGAAGCTTTTCCACATGACAGTTCAGCACAACACTACAAGTTGACACTTAATATTAAAACAGCTCTTATCAACAGGGAATGGTTAGTTATCACTTCGATGAAATTTTTTATTATCAATGTTTATAACTGGGATCTGATATAAATTAAAATGTAAATTTTACCCTGAGTCTTTCTCAACAAGTGTAGGTAGCAGTAATCACATAAACAGCCGAATTCAGAATTGAAGCAACCTAGAAATTGAGCTCATTCCAGCAAAACCTTTACTTGTTCTTCTCGAGTTGTTGGCCAGCCGACTACTTTTGGAAGTCGTCCTACCAATAGTCGGTTTTACCTCCTCAAAAACCGTATGTCAATTGTCCAAAATTAGTTTACATAAATAACAAAATGTTCTAACTAAAAATATATAATGGCTAAGTTATAATGAGTTAATAACAAAAATAACCTAAATAATGTGCAAGGTACAAGAGTTGATTCTGAGACGGGATCATCTATAATCTTATTTAATTTTTAAATAATAAAATTTAATCTAATTTAATTAAATTTTCTTTTAATTTAATTTTCGGTTAATTTAAACTGCATAACTTCCCCTATTACCGGTAGAACGGCTTTGCCGCCAACCAATTACAATAGATGCTGGATTCGTTTAAAATAAACAAACTTTAAATTTGCCGAATTATCCATTCCGCCAAAGGGCCGCTTCTGTTAGGAACAATTGAACCTATTACTCCAAATTGTAGTAAGAGTGTCAAAGAAAAATGGAGCACGATAGAACGCAATGGTTGAGCACTATAGAACACCATTGTGTAACCAGTATCTGCTCTTTTCAACAGATACCAAAAATCACCCCTTGTGCCAAATGGCAGCCGCGAGCAAAGGAAAAAGCAAGAAACCAGTAATAACCTAGAAAAACCTTTTCCACAACGTTTGATAGCAAAACCAGCTCAAGCCATAATTTCTTAACACTTTAAGATAGAATAGAAAGCATGCGTCAGATGTAACTGTGGTGACTTCTCAGAGGCGTTAATACCGGTTTTGAGCAATACTTGTACCTTTACGCTGTACATTCAACTGAGCTGCAATGCTAAACTTAAACTTAGAACTGTAAAATCCAACGTTTATTTGCTAATCATCAGCATCAACCAGACAATATAAAAGCACAGTTTCAGGTTAATTCTTTTGTTCTTGTAACGTTCGACTGCATCATCACTTCTGCCCACCAAGCGGCTGCCGTTCTTGATAGCTTTTCGTTGCGAGATCAGTACCAAGAGTTAGAACCGCAGCCGCTAAACGGCATGCGTAGGTCGTGACATGGACAGGAAAGCATATCTTCT
>JASAND010024052.1:0-35090 GCA_030248195.1 Trissonchulus latispiculum
ATTCGTCGAAATTTCAAGTTTTGTGCAACGATTTTGAATTTGCAAGTTCAACTCAAGTTCAGAAAGCCATAATGTGAGCAATGGTTGCTGGGTTCGAATCCGGCACCTATAACTTGTACTAATGGGTTTTAACCCATTTCATTCAGGTGCGGACGAATCTCCTGCCTGAGCCGAACGAAGTATGCCTCTGATTGGTTAAGGATAGCTCGGTTTAGTCTGGAATTATTGGACATTGGACAGTTGAGGAATTAGTAATCAGTTGGAATTGTCATATTTAGAATCATACGATATTCGCATCTATGCTGGTACTTTGGTCAAATTGGAGCTTAATTTGGATAATTAAGGCCGAGACATTTGTGAGAAGCGCCTGGATCACCAGTGGGGCCTAAAACCGACAGTTAACCTTTATCTCATATTTGCGCTAAATTGAACATTATTCTTTCGACTAAAATGGGTTCAATCAATCTATCTTTCGTTAACAAATCTGGGGTGGGGTTGTTATCCCCACCTCTCTGGCCTAATTCACCCGGATTTGATAACAGTTGTCAGCAGTAGAAGATTAAAGAAGACATTAAATTAGGAATCTGTACTAACCCCATAACCGTTACCAGGAAACCCCCAACCGGACAGACCATTGTGTACCCTTTGGGTATCCTATATTGTTACTAGCATTTCGGGCTCACCCACAGACCGGAATATTGTACTACTAACCTTCTTAATTTAGTTAATTTAACTCGTTAGCTTAACAGAAAGAAGAGACAAGCAACGGACTGCATGAAGACCAAAACCAAACGAGGAGATGACCTGATGCTGGTATCGGACAGTCACCCATTTTCAAACTACTACAGAGCCAAATTTGTCATTTATGGTGTACCTTTTCGAAGCGTGCAACAATTTTATGTGGCAGAAAAGGCAAACTGGTTTGGCGATCATGACAACTACAACCGTATTGTGCAAGCCTGGACACCGGAAGAAGCTACTCGAATCGGGACAACCCTATCGACCGAGTATGAGGAAGAATGGCAACAATATCGTGTGCCTACAGTGGAAATGGCTGTCAGAGAAAAAGTGCGACAGAATGCCCACATTGAACAATTGCTACTAGAGAGTGGAACTGCTCAAATTGCTGTGGCTACATTGAACCCTTTACTGGGGAATTGGTATGGAAGCGAATGACTAGGCCTAAATACCAAGATTAGCCCTAAACTTCAAAAACTGGCTGGGTGAAAATGTGCTTGGTAAAGTACTGATGAAGATTCGAACCGAAGCCAATGGAGAAAACTAAATTGCAGAAAGCAACAAGTGTTAATAAAAACACTTCCTCCTACCATCTAAATACCTTCTACTAGCTATTTGATGGTTTGATACCAACCCCGTTTTTGATGCTTCGACATCCATTTATCTGCATTGTAGCAGCTCCTACTAAAGCTGGAAAAACTACATTTGTGTCAAGACTTTTACAACATGCAAACCAAATGATTAAACCTGAACCAGACCGAATTTTATAGTGCTATGCAGAATGGCAAGAAGCCTATGAACGACTCCCGCATGTGACGTTTCAGAAGGGATTGCCTGATTTAGAAGAACTAAAGCGCAATAAGCACTTAAACACACTGATTGTGTTGGACGACCTCATTTCTGAAGTTACAAAGGATTCAAAACTGATACAGTTATTCACTCGAGGCTGCCACCACTGGTCATGTAGTGTAATACACATTACCCAAGATATATTCTTTGGCAGAAGAACAAGCGGAATCAATGCACAATACATTGTGCTCATGGAAAATCCAGCCGATAAACTAACACCTCTTAACTTGGCGAAGCAAATGTACCCAGGAAATGTAGACAGTTTTATGCAAGCTTTCAACCGTGCTACCAGCAGACCACATGGCTACCTGCTGATTGATCTTGATCAGGCAACACCGGAGGAATTCAGAATACGAACCAACATTTTCCCAGATGAGCTGAATGGTGTTTATATGCTGACATAAACATAAAAGGCATAAAGACGTAAACACATAAAAACCATATATATGTTACGGGCAGATGAGTAAATTGGACACTTCTGAAAGTGTCCAGACAGATAGATAAATTATGCATGTGCGCAGACAGATAGATAAATTCTTACAATTGCCGCATTCTGTCCGGACAGATGAGTAAATTATCTGTGTCCAGAACAGGGTTGGACAGATGCGTAAATTTTTAAACTAAGAAATAATAATGGAGAATATTTGTGTTTATAGCTGTAATTTAACTTCAGTACTGTTCTTCACTTTATTTTTTATAGTTTATGCATTGTTCTAAAGCTTGTTACTATATTTTATTTGCTTATATTTTATTAAATTTTAAGTCTCTTACTTGATCTTGTTAATTTGATATAACATTTATTAGATATCGTTATAATTATTGAGCGCTATTATTAATTTATTTATTTGTTGGTTAATTTTAATTATTTTATGCATTTATTTGTGAAATTTTGGTGCCGTAATTTTAACGTAACTTAAAATTGAAACCAACAGTGAAATTAACAAGAATTAAATTTACATATTTACGTTTTATGTTATGCTAGCGTATAATTATTTATTCATATTATTATTCATATATTCAGAATGCGATAATTGTAAGAATTTATCTATCTGTCTACACACATGCATAATTTATCTATCTGTCTGGACACTTTCAGAAGTGTCCAATTTACTGATCTGCCCATAACATATATACTGCATATTGCCTCGCATTATGGCCAAGAGATTCGAAAAGAATGCTGACTACTTGAGTGTCCTTTACAAGTGTAGCCCAAAGCAACGCAAAGCTATACTCAAAACCGCAGATAACCAACTAATTGGAACAATCTGTGACTGTGTGGAAAACGTACTTGCTGAAAACGTACCGCTAACTGATAGCGAAAAAGGAAGACTGAAGAAGCACATAAACGGGCTAAGACGTGTACGTGAAAAGAAGAGTTTGGCCAGCAAACGAAAGGAAATTGTACAACACAGAGGATTTTTGCCCGCAGTATTGGCTCCTCTCATTGGTGTGGTTGGAGGTCTAATTAGTGATTTGATTTTAAGAAGATAATGGAATACTCGATACTGGTACGACCAGACTATTTTGAACAACATGAAGAAGTAGCTGCAAAACAGATAAAACAGGCATTGCAGCAAAAGGTGCCCGATGATGTTAAACTGGCCCTGTATCTATAAGAAAACTACAGTAATCGTCTCATCGAAGAGAAACCCAAAACCGCGGTAACGGTTAAATCAGACCTGCCAGTACAGACTCACCAAGAAACTGCTCAGATTTATCACATTATTGTCAATAACGTACCAAGGGCGGTTCGAACTAAAGGGCAGATGCTGATCCAACACCTGCAAAACATTAGAGGGTTCAGAGTAAGCGATAAAGGAGAAATTGAATTTAATGGTCAAGTTGCACCAGGATCACGCATTTTTGATCTGGTACACGATTTTGTTCGTAAACGAAACACGAAAACAGCCCAACCAGGTGACGATTTATTCACCGAAGCTCTGCAAGATAGCAACGTACCGCGCGAATTTATAGGCAATTCTTCTCGTTTGGATGGACAGTGCAAAGCATAAAAAGCAAGTTTGTCGTGGTTCTAGTGTTTCAAAGGCCCTAAAACGACTGAAATGGAAGCGCTTTTAGATAAACTATACTACAACCCAGATAAAAGCAGTGCGTTCACAGGCCTAGTACCTTTATTTAGTGCAGCAAAACTCTTTTTGCCAGACATCACCATCAAAGATGTTCGAAAATATATCCAGAAACAGTATACATATACAATGCACAAACCCATCTGGCGAAACTAAACAAGAAGACGCTATGTTATTGTGGGCATAGATAAACTGTGGCAAGTTGATTTGGCTGACATGGTCCGAGTAGCTAAAGAAAATGACGGATACAAATACCTTCTAACATGCGTAGACGCATTCTCCAAATATGCCTGGGTAGTGCCAGTACAGTCAAAATCGGGCAACGATGTGTCCACCGCCTTTCAAACCATATTGAAATGTGGTCGAAAACCGACAAACTACAGTCAGACAAGGGAAAGGAATTTCTCAACGCCACGTTTCAGAAATTGCTCAAGACCAACAAGATTCACTTTTACACCTGCAACAATCCCGACATGAAATGCAGTCTTGTGGAGCGATTTAACAGGACCATCAAAACGAAACTCTTCAAGTACTTTACTAAAAACAGAACGTACAAATACATTGATGTACTGCCCCAATTTGTAGCTGGTTATAATAATTCTAAACACCGAAGCATAAAAATGACCCCAAATATGGCTTCCGATCCGAAAAACCAAGAAAAAGTGACAATTAATCTGTACGGAACCCACCATCCTTTTCATTATGCTACTCCAACACTTAGTGTAGGTTATATTGTAAGAATTAGTCCCTCGAAGGGTATTTTTGAAAAGGGGTATCTTCCAAATTGTTCTGAAGAACTGCTCAAAATTCCAAAAGTTTCACGGGAAAAACCACCCATGTACGACATTAGTGATTTGTAAGGGGAAGCTGTGGAGGGTCGGTTCTACGAACAAGAACTCCAAGTTGTTATTGAACCACAAACTTACTGGGTGGAAAAAGTCATAAAAACAAGGGGAAGAGGTAAGCGAAAACAGTATTTTATCAAGTGGCTACCCCGACAAATTTAACAGGTGGATTGACGAAAATGGCGGATTTTTACCTTCATCTACCTAGCAATACCGAAGGCTTTACTCTCAGTAGCTTTCGCGTAAAGCTACCACACCGCATCGACTTGGACGGTCCATGGGAAGTGGCTCTTGTGGAATTTATTTATCCCGTGACATGGGCAAATCTAGGTAGAAAAGTAGACGCAATCACGAGTATTCATTTCGTGATGACATCCCAAAGGCAAAATCGCTACCCTCTCGACACTACGAAACCGTACAAGACCTTTGTGAGGGTCTAAACATGCCGTATATTATTCCATTTTTGTTTGTTTGTCCTGCTATATACTTACTGTCCCCCTTCCCTCCCCCCCTGTCCCTCTTGACGGCGAGTGTTCCCCTTTTATACTGTTTGTTTGATTGTTACTGTATTGCCCCCATATGTGATACGGGTTGGCCCCTCTGATTACATCTGGTTTGAATGGGCCTGGTTTGGTGTCTGGAAGGCTGGCGGTGATGGTCTTGGTCGAGCGGGCGCTTGATGCCGAGGGGCATCCGCCCAGTGGTCCGGAGGTTTTGGTCCGGTGATGTGGTATGGGATTTTTTGCTTGGTGCTTGGAACTGGATATCTCTCCCGCAGCCTGGAGTCATTTTAATTATTTTGAACTTTTTACGTCAAATTTTGTGATGTTTGTTGCGAACCCGGTTGTATGTCCCCTTACCTCGTCCGTCCCCCCTCCCCCTTTCCCCCTTCTTTTACTAATTATTGTTTCACTGTCTATATTTTTATGTCCTCTACAGATTTAGCGTTAATCCTGGTTGGGTGGGGTCTTTGGTCATTGTTTGGGGTTTCTTCTCCGGGGGTAAATTTTCTTAAATTAATTTCTAAATTTCATTCTTCTGTTTCTATTTTTCCGAGATCTCATTTCCGGGTGGGGTGGTTCCCTCTAGCTCAGCTCGGCTGTTCTATATGTGTTGTGTGTTACTCTATTTTTCTGAATCTTTTCGGGTCTTTGTTTCTCTTAACATGGTGTTTGTTTCACTTTTCTTTCTAAAAATAGTCACGGGTTTACTTTTACTTCAAAATTTTTTACATATACTGCCATTATTTCTGCCTTATTTTGCCATGTCTGGTATTTCGAGCAGCTAAGCCAATTTTGCTTTATGTTGTGCTTTATGATTCTGTGGCATTTATTAAAGGTTCTACTATATTTTTGTGTGTCGGGGCAGGCAGGTCCTCAGGAGAGACCGCCCTTTTGAGTTTGAAATACTCTCCTTTCTGATTTATTTCGCTCCTCTGGAGCATTTGAAATTGAGTCTCCCCTAGAGTCTCGCTGCCTTCCCCCTGCAAGATTCGAATTTATATATGCTAATGTGAATCTCTCTTTATAATTATTTCTATATTTCTATATTAAAAATTTTCTATTCTATTTCTCGAGCGCTTTTGTTGGCACTCGCTTTTGATTATATTATTTCTATATCTTATGCTATTATAACTTTATATCTTCGGATTATTTCCTGTTTTGTAATGTGCGCTCTAGTCGCGGCTGAAGGGCTTAAGTCCCAATTTTCTTGTATTTGTACTTGTATGTCGGCAAAGTCCGTTATATGTTGAATGTACCCCCGGTATGTTCCGGCGTAGTTTTACCCGTGACTCGGCAAAACCCAAAAATGTATAAAACGTGGGGTCGAGTAATTCCCGGTGTCCAAAGTGAACCGAGGAAATATTTTATCATTTTTCCCATCTTCTAAAACGCATTTTATCTATACTAGTAGCTATGGTACGTAGGCTAACGAAAATTTTATTACTAACCCATGTGCCTGGAGGCCGCGGCGAGGGCGCGCGTTTCAAAAGAGGGGGTAATCTGTAGAATATTTCCTTGATTTTACCCTAAAATATTCAAAAGTGGGTGCTAACTTCATGAAAAATCAATCTAACTTCTACTGCTGTGTACGGTCCAACGCCGTACATAGCTAATTCACTTTCTCTTTCATTTTGAGCGCAAACTCATTCAGTCTAGATTCAAACTCTATGTCAACCGGCGGTTTGGGCGCCATACTTATTACCATTATTTTTGGTTTCGTCGGGGTGTCAACTTGGGAGAATTAGTTTGGGGTCACACCCCCATCTCTACTTGGACCTCACGGCTTGTTCTATTGTATTTGGGAAATTATAAGTTTAACTTTTGTGCTTGCCCACGTTTTTGAATGTTCGGGTCTGATTTTGTAAAATCATTTGAATTTAGAATATTGTTGTGTTTTCTGAAATTGAGTTTGAAGTTGGTATTTTGTTTTCGTAAAGTAAATCCGTGTAAATTAGGGCTGTGTCGTTTATTCTAGATAGGTTAGCGAATAAGTAGGGAAGTATCAGACATGTTACACACTCTTACTCGAACCTCTAATCTTTATTGAACAATAAGTTATTTACTGAGAATTTCATAATTCGACACTAGTTCGTGACTTTCTGAACTCTTACAGATAATTTGGCTTTATAGTATTATTGCTGTGCAGTAGTTTTCTTGTCGTGTCTTTTTGTTGTACAGTGTTGTTGTTATTGTTGTACAGTGTTGATGTTCATGTTGTACTATATTTTTATTGTACAGTGTTGTTGTATAGTATTTTTGTTGTGCAGTGCACAGCATGTATTGTATTGCCGTTGCTTTTGCCAATAAAACACATCCGCCTGTACGGACCGTATTGGTTTGTTGCTTACAGTATTGTGCCACCGTAAACTAAAGTGGTGGGACAAAATGCTTGATCACTAGCGGTCGTGCCCTGTTTAAATCTGACTACGACCCCAAAAATCTAAGCCTTTGCCTAAGTTACCTAGGGTCAGCCATGCTCCCAGTTATGGCTCAGCGCGAAGCTTCCATCCTAGCTAAATTCTGAAGTCAGTTTTGAATTCTACGACAGCGAATTAATACACCAAAGTTTTTCGAGCAAAAAATGGCAATTTTGAAATTTGACCTATGGTCACCCATGGTTCAGCACAGAGGTTAAGAAATAGAGCAAAACTAAGATTTCGAGATCCCCGACCCCGAAAACCCGCTAGATAAAGTTTTTCGGGCGAAAAGGGTCAACTTTGAAAATTGACCTTGGGTCGACTAAGGCTCCGGGCATGGGTCAGCTACAGCCTGGAGCTTTGATCTTAGCTAAAATCTAAGCTCATTTTTGGAATCTACGACAGCAAATTACCCCTAGACAAAGTTTTTTCCAACGAAAATGTTCAATTTTCAAATTTGAGCTTTGGTCAACCATGGTTCCGGTTATGGGCCCCTTAGAGCATGGAGGTGACAAAATGTAGCAAAACTAAGGTCATTTGTAAATTCCACAACCCAGAAAACATCCTAGATAAAGTTTTCCGGGCGAAAATGATCAACTTTGAAATTTGATCTTGGGTCGACCGTGGTTCCGGTCACCTCCTCCACAACCTCCTCCCAACTCCACCCCCAACTCTCCACACTCCGCAAACTCCACCCCCCCCCAACTCCACAACCCCAAACTCCATCCCCCAACTCCACCTCCACAACCACAAACTCCACCCCCCACCTCCACCTCCACAACCACAAACTCCACCCCCCAAAACTACACCATTTTGTAACCATATACTACTCACCTTGTTCATCAATTAATATCAATAAGTTGTCGTGCCTTGAAGTGAGACTCGCAAATTAAGGCACCAGATCTCGATCAGACTATTGGAGCCGGATCTAACCCCTGTCCAGGTTGGCTGCAGGGAATCCTCGATTTTGGATACATCACCTTTTGGGGAGCCAGTGCTTAAGTTTATCTCCCCTGATAAACGTGCCGACCTTCCGTGTACTCGAAGTGGTTGTCACCCAGAGACAACGTCTTGTCAGACTAGAACGGAACTGAACCTCAGTGGAGCCAGATTGAAGCCCGATTTTGGCCACTTAATTACAAATATTATTGCTAAGCATGTGTATGCATAAATATGCAGTCAATAGCTTCCTAGTCACTCCAAAGGGGAACATAGAATCTGTCGGATTTAAAAATATATTTGTTATGCTAAACTTTCGGCAGTAACGGAAAACATGTATTGCTCTTCAGGACTAACCTTCCTTGTGAAGCTTGATAACGATAAATACTTGGATTACATAACAAGCCATGGCGCGATTATGTCTTTGGCAGAACCAAGGGATCAAGAGCATGTCCAACTATGGAATTCTATATATGTTCACCCCGAACGCCACGTGACTGTCACAATCAACAGTGTAGGTTGAGTTGAGTTTGCAAATATGTTATAATACGGCTCAAAGATATGGGCAAAATTGTTAAGATTCGTTACAGCAAACGAGTCAACTACACAGCTGTGAACTAGCTAACTGATCGTTGACTTGACACAAATGTGTAATAAAGGAAGTTGAAATGACGGTGAAATTATCGCCACAGAGAAGCAGACAGCGAGAAAATGAAGATCAAATCTTAGGTCAAAGACTAAGCTAGTCTAGTGTGGGTCTTACCTAAACCAGACAGTCCGCCCTAACGTACGTGAATTCACTTAAGGTGGTGATTCTCTTTGGTCACGTAAACTTTGCACCATTATTACTCATTCATTACTTGGAGTTAAGAAGCCATTTTTATATCAAAATGTAGCTTGACATTTTGTCTTTTTAATGCATGTTACGAAACTAATGCTGCTTTTCCAAAATATCTTTAACACATTTTAGAAGAAGTATAATTTTCCAGATTTTTTGCAGACTCAAGTAAATTTTTTCGCGAGACATCGGTTATATCATTCGAAACCTCCATCAAATAGCTGGGGACAATTTTCTATTGTGAAATTGCTCTTCGTTACAGAGAAATAAGCTGAAATGTGTGCGTAACCTGTATTTTGCCTACTTTCTCCAAATTTGTCAAGCGATTACTTTAGCTAGAAAGCAGCAATCGGGGGAAATTAAAAAATCGTCCCTGGGTATATTTGTGCAGAACACATTTGTTCAGTAGTAGCCCTCCAGCTTGCATGGTGAATGCTCCACAATCTTTGGAAAAAAATTGGTCGTGTTTTTGCAAAAACTACATTTTTTATGATAGCAGCCTACAGGACAGCAGTTGGAAGAAGATCATGCATCGGATAATTTGTCCCTGTGAGACCTTCAGATCGACGCCCTTAGTTTGATTTTACGGCTTGCGTAGTCTAAGAAATGTTGGAGTATTTGATTTCTGCAAAAATGAAAAGTTTTCGACGCCAAAACAAGAAAATCGGCTATATCTCATGGTAGAGAAAAGCTAGAAACTTGCTTAAAAAAGCAAAAATGTGAAGCTCAATAAGATCTTTCGAATGAATATAGTTATAACTGTATAGCAGCTGCCAAACGTTCAGAAATCGGGAAAAACGAGTCTGACCGGAAATCTCGAATTTTTGAATCGGGATTGCGCGGAGGGTGTTAGAACGATAAAAGAACTTATTTCGGAAAGTTTCATCAAATTTCGTCTTGATGTTCGCCAACAAATAACAATATGTGCCCAAAAGGAATCACCACCTTAAGCCTCCTAGGGCCTTTTTAAGAAAGGGTAGAGTAGAGTAGAGTAAATTAGAGTTAAAATTAACTGTTTTAACTATTTTTAACTTCATTCAAGCTTGCGTTTCCTACTTTTAACTCTTTCATGAAAAAGATCGAGTTAATTTTAACTCTACTATACCCTTTCTTGAAAATACCCCTAGAAACAGTCGTCAAGGGGTCAGTTGAGATGCTTAAATCGTGCCCAGGGCACTAGGGGTCACTGCACAGACGAGCAGAACCTTTGAGTCCGTACAATTCTCGCACTCAAAAATGCAAGACCAGGGCTCCGTGAGCGGACTATCTTCAATCTCAGTATCAACACAGACACAGACACACAAAATTCTGGCACGTAATAATAATTAGCAATTGAACCCGCTCACCGTCTAAACCAACTACAACTCTACCATATGGTCAGTCACTGATCTCTATGTAGCTGGTCAGTAAGAATTCCGGGTCTTATCTCGATTACCCCCCACCACTCAAAATCCTTAGAACTTGACCAAATGAGTTAAAATTTGGTATCGGTTTTATGTTTTCGACTACGCTGAGTTCAAATATTGCAAAATTTTTTGTTTTCGCGAAATTAGATTTTTTTCGATATCTAAGGGGGAAAAGGAAACCGAAAAATGTTTTGTCTTCGATGTTGCTGAAAAGTTGTATATAGGGGTTTTCGGGGTCGTAGAACAAGAATCTGAAGTCCGTTTTTCGATTCAGCTTTTCGTTAGCTCAGTATAAACTAAAGATTTTAGCTTAAGATGTAAGCTCAGCGTAGTCGAAAACATACCCATACCAAATTCAAGCTCATTTGGTCAGGTTCTAAAGATTTTGAGTGGTAATCGAGATCGAGACCGAGACCGAGACCGAGATAATCGAGATCGAGACCCAGAATTCCTACCTAAAATGTCTTTAATCTGGACGATTTTGCACTGGGAACTGAATTTGGTCCCCTTTGACGAACTACCACTCGGAAGCAGTGGCGTGACCAACTGGACAACGCGAATCGAATCTGCCAGCGGAACCCCGATACCACGCCCTCTGCGAGTGAGTGGTGTTACCATTGCTAATTGACTCGTGCCAACCATTCCGTCGAGAATTTAATTCCATGCCTTCAGCCGAAAATTGCCCTGAATTTCCGAATTGCATCGCTGCAGCCAGATAATTATCATTATTATCATCATTATCATTATCATCATTATCATAAGTATTATCAATTACTCATCTGGGCAAAGGGACAAGTAAAAATTATCAATCATATGACTGAAATAGTAAATGCAGATAAGACATATGCCATTCGGCATTAACGTGTAAAATATCTCCTATCTTTGTTTTGGATTTGTTTTTCAGGAAATAATTACTGTGGAGAAGAGCTCAGAGAAGGACTGCGTTTCCTCAGTTGATGATGTGAACCCATACTATTACGGTGGCAATTACACTGTTCTGGTCAGTCTTTGAAGTATCAGTCAAATCCCAACTGGCTGTTTTAGATGGGGAATTTCCGGAAACAAACCTATTAGTCTCATATAAAACCTAACAATCTTCTGCAGACGTTTTTGGTAAATTTTTGAGGAAGTAGTGAGTTGTCGGAAAAGCCACCCTTTTCGGATTATGCCTAAGAGTTGACAAAACACAGATTCCTGGGGCTGGTGATCTAAAAGCCACAATCCTTCAGTAAACGTATGGCTTTCAGCCAGTTACTCAATTGCATTAGATTTTATTTAATTAGATTTTATTTCATATATTCTTCTTTCTGATTCAGTGATTGCAGAATAGCATCAGTTGCGGCACTTTTGAGTTTAATAAACGATCGCAACATAAAATACTGGAAAAAATAATTTTGCTGGAAAAGCCTGTTACGTTCAATCATGTAAAACGGGAACTTACCAAATTAACCCATATCCGGCTAGCGTCAGTTTAAACTGACATTGAAATTTTCGCAGATTGCTCGACAACGGTTAGCTCCATAATTAATCTTTTTATACAGGCTTGTCAGCTATTAATTGTGCTTCATAATTAGTGTGACCAATCCCAAGTTTGCACTGCCCCGTTAGCTCCAGCCAATAAATTTCCTGTATTGGTCTTCATAATGGAACGTAGTTGGTTCATCAAAGCAAAAATTATAAAAAGTTAATAGATATTAAATATTTTTAATGCATAAAATATGCAGTTATGTGTTAGTTCTCAGCTGCATACAACCAACTTTCTCTCACATACGTGATTCTGGAGCTACAGCAATATTGCTAGTGTCAGTTTAAACTGATGCTAGCCGCAGCTGGGTACAGTTAGTTATTGTGTATACTTTGGGTATTAATATTACTAAATGGCAATTTAAGTATTCATATGGAAGTTATTTAGTTTATAGACACATCTAATGAGCGGATGTACATGCTGGAGTAGCCAGAGCATGAATTGAAGGTGCTAATGTCGTCATCTTGGCACGGACTATTGCTAATGAGAACAGTAATATTGATTCAGGAGACGACAAGGCGCCATCTGGCGATCCAAACAATGTGAGAACACTCTGCAGAGTTGCCGATAAAAGCAGCTTTGTCAGACTCCCATCCGTTGGATCCCCAGCTGCCGCCATATTGATTTGTGATACAGCAACACCATCTTCGTTGCCATTACTCGGTGCCAATAAACGACATCAGCACCGTCAATTCATCCTGTGACTTTTTCAGCATGTGTAACACCTCATTAACAGTGAACCAGACACAAAAACCGTCAACATATATTTGTATAGCCAAGGATTTATACTTGAAGTCTTAAAAATTTGTAACCAGTATAGAGAAATACCATTATAGGGACAATTCAGAAAATTTAATGTCTTAGACTGGCACTAGTCCAACATGCTTTTTAACCAGAATGATTAGACAACTGCTTTTACTCAATTGCTTTAAAATTTCTTCCTTTCATTTGATTTATTTTGTTATTTCTGGGTTTTTTCTTGAAAATTTATCTGTACCCGTTCACGGCTAGCGTCAGTTTAAACTGACACATACATTTTCGACTGCCACTTTATTAAGGAACCATTTGCTGTTTACTTATTTTTGTACACGTATTAGTCGATTTTTAGTAAAAACTTTTGAAATCCCCCGTATGGTTTGATATGGGTAAAAAAATTGCTCCTACGATGATACGCTTTGAACATTCCGGAATAACACTAAGTGTAAGAACTTAGGTTCTACTAAGTTTTATTCGGAATAGGCTAATTACTGACGCATCCATGGTATCGATGCTATCACGAAAATCCTTTATTACCAGGCTACTAATAATAATAATAATATTAATAATATTTTCAACTCAGAATATTGCAAATATCCTAACTATACATAAATCGGCACATATAAAAATGGAGGTGGACAAATTTTTACCTTAGCGGAGAAGTTGCCCGGAGGGTTTAAAAATCCGATCAAGAGATCCGATTGAGCGATTTATCAGTAGAATGGGTCGATCCAAGTCGAACAAAGTTTTGGAAAATTGCCTATTGCATAAATCTGATTCTGAGGATTATTTCTGTACGGTAAACCTGAGATATAGCAAGCAAAGTTTCTGTGCACTCATCTCCATAAGTGCTCTATACATGATTAGTTACAGAAAGTTACTTAACGATCCTAAAAATGACGATTCAAACTATGTATTCCGTCCCACATTAGGTCACTTTGTACGGAAATATGGAAAACAGCAGTTAATACATGTCTTCCTAGACAGATATTTTTGGTGAGGTCTTTTCGTTTCAGCTGTAGACTTAACGTTTTGATAAATTTTGAACTGAAGCAAACTTTTGATTTCATTTTAACTGATTTGTCTATAAAGAATGACCGTTTAAGAACAGTAAAAATGTCATTGCAGGGATGCCATTTAAGTTCACTGCAGGATAATTACGTGGCAACATGCGGATGCGGAAATCCCAATTATGCAAACAAATTCGGCAGCGTTTGTACGGATTTTGAAGGCAGTAAGTTGAAATAATTTGTTACACGTGACTCAAAACTGACACCCACGGCTCTTTAACTCTACATCCAAATCAAACACACGTCTTCGTGAGAAAGGCGAAACTGAGAAGATCGGACAGATATGCCTTGAATTTATGTTTTTCAGCTCAGCTGTTATTGAATTACAGCTGAACCAAGGCTGAAGTAATTTATATACAAACTGCAGCGACAGGAATACCTAAGTTACACTGCATGCACTTTGAGTGAAGGGTAGGTTGACTTGGTTTTCTCATGGTGACATGGATGCTAAACCGGACTTAACGTTGGAAATACATTTATGTGTGACTACAGTTCTGATCTCAGGTAGTTTGAACTCAGAACTGGGAGTTGCAGTTGAACACCCCTGATTAAAGCAGAAACTGAAGTTGTCTAGGAAAACTCAATACAATGTGGACAAACGAGTTAAAGGAGATCAGCAATAACAGGTTGAAGCTGTTTTTTGTTTCAGTAGAATGTCTTTTCAATTCTACAGCCAAAATGGTTCAGTTAAGTTCCACAATTATGCACTGCAAGCGACCATGCAGGTAGGTTTGTAGGTTTTTGCAGTTTTTAGCGCATACTCTAAAATGTACCTAATGTGATTCAGATCTCATAGTGGAAATTTTATAAAAGTGATTTAATTAATTGTGAAATAATTCTGTCCATGCATTGTAAACAATCAGGGAGACTTAGGCATCTTAATTCGGAGTATTCCTAGTTGTCATACATCCAAGTTGTCATACAAACTATGATGCCATCTTTAGAAACCAAAAATTTAATGCTCGGTCCCAGTGGTGATTTCTTCCAATTTACTGTGGGACATTTCACACACTATACTGAAGGATACAGGATACAGGATAGGATACATAATTAGATAGGAGAATTGCATTACGTAGAGTATTTTCATCTGTTACATTAGAAATTAATATTATACAGGTTACGAATTATAAAAACGAAATAAGAACTGCATAAGAAATAATTATAAGAAACAACTCATATCTAACATTTTAAAACTATTTTTCAAAAGTTTAGTTTTGTTTTCATCTAAAATCTTCGTTTAATATTAATTAGTCGATTTTGACTCCTCCAGTCAGTTGATATTTGCAAGACACATAGCTTAATACTGTAAACTTTGCTTACGACTTATTATATATATATATTTATATATATATATATATATATATATATATATATATATATATATATATATATATATATATATATATATATATATATATATATATATATATATATGTGTGTGTGTGTGTGTGTGTATTGTGTTATTTATTGGATTGGTTTGTTCTTCGGATTCTTCGCAGGTTCAAGCTTACCACTTGACCAAAAATTGCTATATAATGGTATCGAGAAAATTGCATATAAATGAGTTGTAAAGTTGGAATGGTATAGCTAACCAAACATTACGAGTGGAAACTGTGCGCGAATGGAAACGACGAACCTGGAGGAGACTTATGTTCCAGTCGACCTGGGCAGGATCCCGCCAAGAATTTTTAAACCCAGACGACAACTTCCAGTCGACCTGGGCAGGATCTCGCCAAGAATTTTTAAACCTAGATGACAACTGAATAAAACCGTCTAAGTGTGCGAATAAGACCTAACTATTGACGGGTAAGAGGAACTTCGAATAAATTTAAACACACGCTCAGTAAATAATTAAACTACCTAAGTCTAGTCCCTGCTTAAGACCCTACCTATCGAATATACAATTCTAATAAAACCTAAACTAAAAACACCCTAACGGCTCAGTAGCTGAGACCGCATTCAATGTAGAGACAGACAGAGGGAGTGACCCCCGAAAACAATACATGACTGCGCCATAGGCTTTGACAGGTAAACATACATAGGACAGATACAAATAGTAGAATCTAATGTAGCACAAATTTTAGAGACAAATTAAATTTAAACCAGACAAAATACACTTTCTCATAAAAATATGGGACAGATTACACAACACAGTTCAACCCCAGAATATAGCCCCACACGCAGTAAACTCTCAAAGGTAAAGCCCTAAGCCGTCGCGGCTGAATGCAATATAAAAGGAAATTTCACACATACTGTACCTAAATAAACAAGTTATAGAATAATTAGCACACAGTTATAACCAAGCAGTAATAAATTTTGTAATACTCATAAGGTCGCCTTGGAGTAAGTCTAAATAAAAGAAAACCACATAAACTTACAAATACCCCCAATTGAAATCCAAAACGTTGAAAAAGGCACACAGCAAATAATCAAGGCAGGGAAGTGAAAAGAGACACGGCCGTACACTAAGGTTGAAAAAGACAAGACTGACTAGTTTTGAAAGAGAAGGCTGAAAGAGACACTTGATGAATTTTGATTGGTCAATTTTGAGACCCCCTTTGTAGACGCGAAGCTCTGAGCGCATCCAGAGACTTTTCAAAAGACGAACAGCGCCACCTAGCAGCTAAGTGAGCTGAATAAAACATAGGATATTTTAACATAGAAAATAACTTTCAAACAATCAAACAACAACAATAACTTTCAAAAATTTCAAACCAATTTCAACACAATTTTACACAAGACACATTTCTCATTAAAATTATCATTTTCGCCATAATTTCACACTAAAATAAACTCATTACAATTATACACTCAACCCACAAAAGGGACAGACGCAACGTCTCCCTATTACAGAGTCTCGCTTAATATACCGTCTTACTTGAATCCAACGAGGTCAAAATGTTGCCGATATTGCGTGTGTAAAAAATTTTAAAATATTTGCACTAATTTCAGTAGGATTTTTAGCAAGTAGTGTCACTGTGTGACAAATAAAAGGTTTACCCGAACTCTTATTGACTTAGGGGTAGGTATGTGAAAAGTTATTTCACACGCAATATGCATCTTAGCGGCAATATTTTGACATCATTGTATGATAAGATGGGACAAACGCTACTTTCTTTCATAGTTTTTAAAATTTTCTCGACGCTACCGTATTGCAATTTTGGGTCTTTGAAAAAATTAACTTTCAAATTTTGAAAAACGACTTTTTGGGTTAAGGCTGATCCCTAAGCGGTCCCGAAAGCGAAAACGAAAAAGTTTTCTATTAAGTACTGAGTCGCTTGTCAGAATTGAAATAACGGCAAGATTAAAGGGTTTTGAAAGTTTTAAAAAATATTAATACAAAATTCAATCCTCAACCAATGTTTTCGTAATTGTGTAATTGTGTGTGTTGTCAGATGGGAAAATATTGCTGAAATATAGATATTTTTTATCTCGCAGATTCCGGACAAGAATCCAAATAAGCAGAAATTTTGAAATTTTTCAAAATTTTAAATTTTACGGAAAATTTCCTCTCGTCATTGGATTTCCGAAAATACCTGCATAATGTTATGGGTTTCTGAACCTTGTGTCTACTTTCACAACTAGTCTCATTTCACAACTAAAAGTCTCACTTCACAACTAGAAGTCTCATTTCACAACTAGAAGTCTCATTTCACAACTAAAAGTCTCACTTCACAACTAGAAGTCTCACTTTACAACTAACAGTAGATCTGATCAGCTGATGTAACTGAAACTGGACCTGGAAAGCACCTTGCCGCCGGTGGTCCGGCAGAACCCCTATAGGACCCAACCCTTGGGACCCCACGGAACCCCATCGGGAAGGAACTGTCGGGCAACAAATGGCTTTCAATATCCTGGCTCCTACTGGGAGCCCCCCTCCGGTGTTGGAGGCCCAGTCTGCTTTCTGGGCATACCCTTCCCCCTACCTATTTTTTCTAAGCGAACCCGGTAATCCGGACTACTGGGCTCGCTTACTCCTGCTGTCCGGTGACATCGAAGAAAACCCTGGCCCCCTCCCCTCACGGTGGCCGTGCCCAGTGTGTAAGAAAAAGCCAAACAGAACTGCGTCCTATTCAACTCATGCACCGGTTGGACCCACAAGGCTTGCTCAGGCCTGCGAACTCTCAGCGAATACACCAACGTCTGGCTCTGCCCTACCTGCTCGTCTAACCCCCCCTCAACCAGTGCCGGTACGCCGGCCAATACTGCAAGCCCAATCAATCCCGCCAACCGACCCAGTACCGCCGCAACATGTATTACTGCAGCTTCAGCCAGAGTCCCCGCAACATCCCCCACCCTCCCCTCAGGCCCCAGCCCCACTACTCGACCCACCCATGGGCAATCAAGCGCTCACCCTCAAATACCTCACCCCCATCTGAGAATCCTCCAATGGAATGCTGGAGGATTAAGGCCTAAAGTACCCTGGCTGCAGAAACTCATGGATGACCTGGAAATCGATATCGCGGCGATCCAAGAAACCCATTTCAAAGAAAATCAGCAACTGCTCAAATTCCCTGGATACTCCATGGAGGTACAGCATCGGTAGACTGGATGAGCTGGCACAGCCATCAAAGGTGGCGGAGTGGCAATCCTGATCAAAGAGGACATTCACTACTCCAGATCCACAGACAGGATAACCGCTCCTGCCGACCAAACTACGGACGCTCTGACCGTAAAGCTCCATATGAAGGGTGGAGATATCCGTCTGTCCTCAGTATATGTACCACCCATACAGAGGCAAGCTGCGGAAATGCGGACCCAATGCTTTGATCCACACTACCTCCCATCCCCTAACTCAATCATATGCGCAGACTTCAACGCTCATTCGGAAGTCTGGGAACCGCACCGACAAGGGGATGAAATGGGAGACACCATCGATGAATGGGCCATCCAGACGGACCAAACCATCCTCAATGACGGCAGCATAACCCGACCACCTGCTACCTAAGCCGAATCCGGCACGGCGCCGGATTTAACACTATGCCACTCATCCAGGTACACCTGTACCACATGGAAAGTCCTCCCACTACACTTTCAGACCACCTACCTGTCCTGGTGACAACCGCTACCGGCGGTCAACGCCCGGGCAGGCACCCGGCACGGGCACAATGGTCCTATGCCAAAGCCGTCTGGGGCAAATATCGACGAATCATCGCTGACCAGCTTGACCACTGTCTATCTCCAGCTGTAATCGGCGTACACAGGGCATACAATTTGTTCCTCAAAGCCGTCCACAAAACCTCAAAGGAATCTATTCCGCGCGGCAGCAGGCGGCGCACAGTCCCATGGTGGAGCAAGGAGGCAGAAGAAGCCATCGAAAAGTGCAAAGAAGCAAAACGGAAGGCAGATGAGGACCCAGCCTTCCGCCATGAATGGATTGAAGCCAAACGGGCAGCCCTCGCCACAATTAAGAAACTGAAGACTGACCGATGGCAGAAGTCCGCTGGAGAACTGAGCAACCGCACAGACCCAAATAAGGTCTGGCGCACCATCCACGCCATCGACGGAAAATCCCAGCCGGGAAAACCTAATGTGGCGATTGTCAACAGAAACGGAAGACTGCTTGATTCAGATCAGAAGAAAGCTGAGGCCTTCATCAAATCATTTGCGAAAACCAGCTACTCAAAGCCCTGCCAAGCCGACAAGCACCTGGCAATAGAAAACAAGCAGAACCTGAAATCCAGGTGTGCATGCAGCAACGCCAGCCAGGAACCTACTCAGTGCAGCCCTTTCACCGGACTGGAGCTGGATCTCACACTGAACCGACTGGCCCGCAAAAATCTTGTGGGGCGGACGGAATACCAAACGAGATGCTGGAAGCTCTACCACCGGAAGGCCGACAATACCTACTGAAGATCTACAAAGAATCCTGGAGATCCCAGCAAATCCCCAAAGCCTGGAGGCACGCTCTTATAATCCCTATCCCAATAAAGGGAAAGCCCTCCGATGACCTTGGCTCATACATGCCGATAAGCCTGACCAGCTGCGCAGTGAAAGTCCTGGAACAAATGATCAAATCCCGCCTGCAATTCCACCTGGAAAAGGAAAAGAAGCTGAACCCAAACCAGTCCGGCTTCAGACAGCTAAGGAGCACAGAAGATCACATTGCCCGGCTAATCCAGTCGGTCTCGGACGGCTTCCAACAGAAGGCTCCCGCCAAGCGAACAGTCCTTGCTCTGATCGACTTCGCAAAAGCCTTCGATACTGTCAACCGACATTCCCTTATCCACAAACTTGACTCCATCGGAACCCCCAAAATGCTTCAGCAAGTGGATAAAAGCCTTCCTGTCAGACCGAAAAGGCCAGGTCCAAATCAACTCCGCCACCAGCAAGCCAAAAATATTCCATCACTGTGTACCGCAGGGATCGGTACTCTCGCCCCTGCTATTTATCATTTTTATCAATGATATCCTGCAGGGCCTGCCCGACGGGGTGGAAGCCTCTGTTTATGCAGACGACCTTGCACTCTGGGCCTCTCACTCCAATGTCCAGGTGGCAGAAAGAAACCTCCAGGAAGCACTCAACTCAATCAACCAATGGGCAATCAGATGGAAACTCCAAATCAATGCAAGCAAATCCCAGGTCTGCCTCTTCACCACGCACAATGCGCAGTCCATATACGAACCGAAGCTTACGCTGGCAGGAGAAACCATCCCCACTGACCCGAATCCGGTGTTCCTTGGAGTCAAGTTTGATTGGAACCTCGGATTCGGCCCGCATGTGCAATCCCTAAAACAACGATTCCGCCCCAGACTGGCAACCCTCAGTGCTCTGGCCGGTCGCAGCTGGGGACCCGAGAAGGAACAGTTGAGGACTGTATACATCGCATACATCCGGTCCCTGCTAGAGTATGGGCTGGGATGCTGGTATTCATGCGCTGCCAAAAGCCATATCGGACGACTGGAAACCATCCAAAATCAGGTTGTGCGAACTATCACCGGCTGCATTCCGGGAACCCCGGCTGATGCGGCCAGAATGGAAGCAAACCTCATCCCAACGGAGCTGAGGGCCCAAGAACTGACATCCTATGACTATGAAAAATCCTGCCGGCTCCCCCCGGACAACCCAAGGCACACGATTGCTATGGCCTCTGACCCAACGCTCAGACTCAAATCCCACAGAGCCTGGAGGGGAGTTGAACGAAACTTATCCGCAGATGCCGGACTGGACCTAAGGAAAGTCTCACCCTACCTAAAACAGGCGCCCATACCTACGCTGGAGATGGCGGAGTCCGTATAAACCTTGACCTGGACTGGAGCGGTGCTGCCACCAAAGCTATGCGCAAAGCGTATGCCCAACAGGCAGAGCTAGCCGGCGTGACCAAGGCCACTCTATGCAAACTGGCACCAGCTCAGCTAATCATCTGGACGGATGGATCTGCAAAGGACGCCTACAGACTCGGCGGATCCGCAGCCAGGATCGAAAACGCAACCGGAGAAGAAATCACCACTATCAGACGACCAGCGGGCCTCTTCAGCTCAAGTTACCGAGCTGAACAGATTGCCATGGTGACCGGACTCCGGTACGCGGTGGACCACATTAGCCCTGAAATCGCAGAAATCAGAGTATGCTGCGATTCCAGGTCAATTCTCCAGAAAATCAACGATGGACCGCACTCCCAGTCTTCATTTCTGGGAAATGAGATCTGGCAGCTCCTTCAGACCCTTAACTCCAACGGCACCCACATCACCCTCCTGTGGGTGCCCAGCCACTGCGGGAAACGTGGCAATGAAATGGTTGACTCTGCAGCGAAGGAAGCGTGCGACGAGCCGCAGGACGCAGTCCCGATAGACCTCTCCACTGCCCAAGCTGCCATCCGGAGATGGAGCACCAACAAACTACAACAACTGAACAACAGTGACATGATCCAGAAAATATACACCAACCACAGGGCACCCCCCACCGAGTTGGAAGCTGGCCTCACACGTAGAGAGCGAACAGCTCTCTCACAACTCCGATGTGGAGGCCACTCTACCATCCTGGCCACTTTTAAACACAGACTGGGCATCTCACGTTCTCCTCTCTGTCCGGACTGTAAACAGGAGGAGGAGGACCTACAACACTTAATCCTAAAATGTCCCATCCACCGGTCTCCCCGCCAGAAATGGTTCGGGCGGGATCCTACCCTGAAGGTACTGACCAGGGGCCCCAAGGCAGTGATCGGGTTCCGCGACCCCAATCAAATTGAAGACGATTCAATGACCAGAAAGCAGAAGAAGAAGAATGTAACTGAAAGCTTTCAAACTTCAATTCAATTTTCAACTCAATCAGTCAAATTGTGCTTCTTCGGTACTTTTTCAGAGCTGTGGGGGAGGATAATGGGAAAGACCCCTGCAATTATCTGAGTCTTTTGTAAGAAGATGTGTTCCTTTGAGATTGTATTGCGTTAGGGCGCCTGCTGCGTTAGGGCGCCTCTATGGTGCGTTAGGGCGCTTTTTCCAATTTTTGAACATGGTGCGTTAGGGCGCTTTTTCCAATTTTTGAACATGGTGCGTTAGGGCGCCCAGAGTGTGCGTTAGGGCGCCCTGTACGTGCGTAAGGGCGCCCAGTGTATGCGTTATGCGGGGTCTATTCCAGTAGAAAACATCCGAGCCCGTTTCGTAGTACATAATATATAGTTTAAATGCAAATAGAGTCCCCTCTATGAAATCTTAATATTTTAATCAATTAAAATTAATTTGTGCTTTCAAATTCCAGCATTAGAAGTTTCACTTTTTAGGCGGAAAGACTATTTATATATTCATTAATGGGGGACCCCCTCTATTTAGTTTAAGCTGTGCATTACGTTAACACTTTCATTATAGCACTTCATTCATAATAACACTTTATTATTGTGAAAACATTCAGGCGCCCTAACGCACTTACTGGGCGCCCTAACGCACATACTGGACACCCTAACGCAACAGGCGCCCTAATGCACCATTTGAGCGCCCTAACGCACCAAAATTAAAATGACCTTAGTTCACGGGCGCCCTAACGCAACTTTACCTTCCTTTGATAGTTGGAAATAAGAAAAATGGGGAAATTTGCCGATGCCGAATCTGTCGGAAACATCTTAAAATGCCAGGATTTTAGTAAAATTTTTGAACATGAACTAGCTGATAATGACATTGTAACGCATACATTCAAAATTTCATAGAAATTGTGTTTACCAACAGCCTTTAGTAACTTAAGTAATAATCAATTTTACAAATAGCATGTCCTTAATAAAAGGAGATCAAACTCCAACTTCAACTGTTTAATTTCTAAAGATTGAAGCAATTATGGGACATTCGCTTGAATAAACTGCATTATGTAAAATTGCTGTGTACCTGCAATATAAATTTTAAATTCTACAGGCTCAAGCTTTGAATTTATATAGGTACAGGTCTGTTCTGTAGACTAAACAGCTTTAATAGCATTGTTTATGTCCTACTTGTCAGGTTCTTGAATTAGTCAAGTTTTAGAATAATACACGATATAAGATACGTAATCGCAAAGAGCTAGTTGTGAAAGTAGACTTTTAGTTGTGAAAGTAGACTTTCAGTTGTGAACGTAGACACCTCAGTTGTTAAAGTAGACATTTAGTTGTGAAAGTAGACGATTAGTTGTGAAAGTAGACGTTGTGAAAGTCAACACAATCGTTTCTGAAGATGGTGCATAAGTGATTACAATTTTCTGTACACATTTTTGTGTCAGACTTTAGTTTGAATTTGGGTTCCTGTTTTCTAAGAGCAGCCTGATGTTGATATACACCCTAACTAAGGCAAACTCAGTTTCATATAGTAATTATTAGTCTCAGTTACCCATGGAATTCGTGAAATACTGAGAAGAGTAGAAGAGTATTTCAGTACATTAATGATGCACTGCTGCGCCTCTGTGGACTTTTATGGATTCAAATGGTTCACTCCCGTTAACGCGCGAGTCCCGTTAGCGCGCACTTATGTCAATACGAGATAAATCAAACAGGTTCATTAGAGTACCGTTAGCGCGCAATTCCCGTTAACGCGCTGCGCAAGTCCCATTAACGCGCAATTTGTCATACGGAATTCTAAAGCTTTGTAATTTCGGCAACAGTGAAGACTTTAACAGAAAATCATTAAAAACAACTATAAATACGGAGTTATGAATATAAACTTTACACAACTTTATGAACTATGACAACCTGTACAGTGACGATTCATTGTTTAGGTGATGATCTGAATTTAAAATCACTACTGATTTCATTTTCCAATGATTTTTGAATGAAGTTTTTTTAATGAAGTTTTCAACGTTTATTTTCAACAATTTTAATTATGTAGAAATCATAGTTCCAAACCATTCAACAAGGATTCGATCAAAAATTTAAGTAAACGCATTTCATTTCTATAAAATAGCTAAATTGTGTGCGTGATAAAGGTGCGTGCACGCTAACGGGCCTTTGTTAAAATGAAAGGTCAATGCGCGCTAACGGGACGTGCGCGTTAACGGGACTACAATTAACGATTTTCAGTTTTTGTGCGCGCTAACGGGACAACACCTCAAATTTTAGTCCAAACAGCGATACAGAATTATGACCGACGTCTGATGTTGTGATTAATATTTTAGACATATCGAATATCATTATGTAGTAACTTTTTCCTTATATCCTTCAAGGAATTCTAAGGTTAGAGATTTTTTATTTACTTGCCGTTTTCAATTGTTATTACATTTGTTTCATCCATTCGAAATTATATCCACTTCATCCATTTAAAAGATTTCGAACAAATATAAAGGGTTCCAATCACAGGTGGATAGCGGGTTCTGTGGAGAAGTAGCGAAATTTTATAATTCTTCCGAAAAACACCATAAAAATTGAATTTGGTTTGTAAAATATGGTAATTTTGACATACGATGGCTTGATTAAGGGTATCAGCGTTCAGATGTTTAAAAACTACGTTCACTGTAGTCCAACTGACATTTATGGGCGATCTAGAAAGAAAACTTTTTATTTCTTCTTTTTACCTTTTCAGACCCTTTTTGAAAGAAATTCTTTGGAAGATTTTTCCAATGCGTAAGTATCGCATAATAATTTGCGGTCTTGTCGCTTGCTGGTATCAAGTGTACATAATACATAAGAGTATAACAAGCGTCATACGCTATGTATTATCAGTTCGCTACACCCGATGCGTGCTATCGGCTTACCCTCCTAATAAATCAGACCCTCCTTAATAAAGCAAATTCGAACGCTATGCTTGCACCTAAAGCTCGAAAACACAACTAGCCAATTGGTTCAAAGTGCGTCTGCTGCGTGCAGTTTATCGTCTTCGACAATTTAGGGAGGGGGTCACCCGATAGCGCGCATCGGGTGTAGCAAACTGATAATACATAGCGCATGACGCTTGTCATACTCTCATGTATTATGTACTCCTGCTTGTATTAATATATTTCTTAATAAATAATCAACTGTTGATTCTCTAGTTAAAGAGAAACTGCTCTTCGGATCAAAATTAGTTCTGTTGATGTTTCACATCCAACTTGTAAAATTTTTACTACGAATTGTTTGCGACCGCACAAAATAATCGCTTTCAGTAATAATCCAGAGTTTATCATCCTGGACCTGGATAAACTTCAACCACAATGCAAAAAAGTTTATCTTAACAGTTTCGGTAGGGAAATATAGTAAACATTATTACTGTTTACCCAAAAACGTACCCCTCTCGTTTGTTTATTGTGTTAAAAACAGTGTGGTTAACTTAGATGTTTTCCCAAAAAAACAATTCATGCTTCGAAGGAATCCAAACCTCGTCTCATAAAAGTTTGACAGATGTTTGGTCAAATTTTCGTTTCCTCAGGGACGGTATAGGTTTTAGAATTGCCAACCTTTCTATCCAGCACACTGATTTCAATATCTGTACTACTTTAGTACTTGGAGAATTTTCGCGGAATAATTATACAAAATTGCACTAGACTTCTTCTTTCTTTGTGAATAAACTGACAAGTAAAAAAATGAGCTGATGAAATGGAGTTTCCCCTAAGTCAACCTTCCATGAATTTGGAAGTGAACTGTGACGTTAATGTGACGACAGCCAATTTTGCTGAGCATTGTTGAACAGAATTATTTCTCAGCCATTTGGGATTGTGAAATCAGCACAGGTCCTTGTCCTTGGGTGGATTCCGACATGAAATCGCTGCAACATTGGAAAACCTTTACACAGATCAACACGCGGATACAATGGAATCAATGTAAGCAGCGTGATTTAGCTTCTCAGAGATTCGGCTGACAACTGCGTGGCCCAACAAAGATCAACAAAGATGTGAAATAATTAGTTGTGTGTCAAACGTACCATCAGTTTTACATTTATACTATTATCGCGTGGCTTCTACATAATAGTAAGAGACTGCCAGAACAATACAGTGCAGCAATACAACAATACGCTGTTAAAGCAATTTAATTGCACATTGCAAATGATAGAACTGTATACGGATAGACATATATAAACAGAAAACGTACATACAATCAGTGCATGCGACCGTAACCAGACCATATCCACACACTGTGCGGCTCGTCAGTGGTTCAGTGTGGGACACAGTTTTTTACAAATGTTTTTAAGAAAACCATAAAAATAAATGAAAGAGGTTTCGCCGATGAAAAAGATGCTCATGGCATTTGGCTGACTGTGATTATCTTTTGCAAGAATAAATCTGGTGCTACCAAACTATTACACGTGTTCAAGGAAGGCTGCTTATAAAGAAGAATCTGGCTTGGAAGAAAGCATAAACACGGCTAGCTCAGCTGTGTACTGGGCTAGCAAAGTCGATGGAACTATTAATGGAACTGCTATATTATAAATAATAAACACAATGGGTGACTATAGACGCAGACTTCATACGATGTTTAAAACTCAATGAATTTCAAAGAAAATTTATGATGAATTTCAAGACTGTAAGGATTTTGTAAAAACAATCAGATCGGTTCCATGTCGGTCTCTATCCGCTTTCCATAACTTTTTCCCAGTCCAATCAACACGCGGATACAATGGAATCAAAGCATGGTATTCGAAGCATTTACATGTGTACATACAGAGTCCTCTTCCCTTGAGGTTTATTCTGTAACCAGCCATGTGACAATCTGGGTGAGTGTGAAATATTCCATGGGACGGGAAGGAGTACTGTTGTAATGGCAATTAGAAATGAATGCTACCAGCACGCTGTTCAGTTCAGTTCACTAATGGTTGTTGCTATTGTTCGACAGTGATAAATTTGCTCAGTTGGCTCAGTTGGCCAATGTACACACCAGAACTCTCTATGGCGGTGCCGGGTGAAATCAATACAGTCTAGTCATTAGCTAGATGCTGCAACAGATGTCACGTGTCAATCCAGCCTGAGTATTGTGAAGAGTGTAAGAAATCCGGTCCCTATGCAAATTTCTATACCTAATGATACTTAAAGCAAAAATTAGCTTGCTGCCGACTGGTCAGTCCGTTTATTTCCATTGCGCCAAAGTAATAAACTGCGCAGATGTGAAAAATACTTAATATCAAGCATTACACAACTACAGAAGCTGGTAATCAATGTGTTATAATCAAACAATAAGTTACAGCATAAGCTGTTTAAGGATGACAACTAGTGTTGTTGCCCGGCCGGTTTTTTGACTCGGCCGGCCGGACCCGGCCGGCCGAGCTTGTGAACCCGGCCGGCCGGCCGGAACCGGCCGGCCGGCTGGCCGGGCCGGCGGCCGGCCGGGTGATGCCAACCGGCCGGCCGCCCGGGCCGGGTCAAACAGGCCGGCCGGCCGGCCGGTCCAAAAAGGCCGGCCGGTACCAGTTTTGCTCTATTTTTCGTGTATTTTGCATTATATTTAGCATTAATTGGTGCATACAGTTACTCCTGGTTATGTATAACAGATAAAATCAAGTAATGTCCTTTTTCTGAAGACCGGCCGGCCGGCCGGCCGGGTGCGGCTGGCACGGCCGGCCCGTCGGCCGGGTGTTGGCCGGCGGCCGGCCGGCCAGCCGGCCGGGTGTTGGCCGCCGGCCCGGCCAGCCGGCCGGCCGGATTGTCGGCATAGCGGGCCGGCCGGCCGCCGGCCGGCCGGGTTTTCCTCGGCCGGCCAACAACTCTAATGACAACTGAAACATGAAGTGTTTAAGTATGCTTGAAAATTTTTGTTTCAGAACGTATTCACTTGTCGACATCTATTACAGTGAAGAAACTGTTATCCTTTACCAAGAAATGCCGAAGGAAACGGTAAGGGTTGAATGAAATTATAATGAAAATCTGCGAACTACTGAAGCTTAGATAGGCTAAGCGGGAAAACGTTCACTCTTAGAAATGTTCCAGTAGAAAGTACTGGAATCTTTGTAATTTCCTACTAAAGTGCTCCAGTGCGATAAAGACATAGCGGAGCGATTAGTATTTTCCTACTAAAGTGGTCCAATATTTTAAAAACTACTGGAAATGGCTAGTAAACTTTACTAGATAATCTACGTAGAACTCTTTATTGCTTTGACAGACTAACTACTGGAATTTCCAGTAGTTTCTACTAGACATTTAGTATTATATACTGGACACCCAAAAACTTTTGGGGGGCAAAAATACTGGATTTTCCAGTAATTTTTACTGGATGCAGTAGTAGATTCTACCAAACTCCTAAAATAGTCTGAGCACCAATATACTGGATTTTCCAGTAGCTTTTACTACTTTTTCAAGTGGTTTCTACTAGACTCCTAATATAGTTTGAGTACCAAAATACTGGATTTTCCAGTAGTTTTTACAAGTTTTTCCAGTGCTTTCTACTAGACTCAATTTAGTCTGAACACGCAAATACTGGATTTTCCAGTGAATTCTACTAATTCCTCCAGTGGTTCTTACTAAACTTCTAAAACACTCAAATTTCAAGTTTTTCTAAAGCTAAAGATTCGAGCCTGGAATATAATTTTTTACTAAGCACACTTTTTCTAGGAATTAAACTGTATGCGTTTTAACCTCTGACAATGGAGATTTTGTGTCATACTAATCAATTAGATTAGTTTATCACCAATGGATTTGCACTCCATTTATAGTGGTTGATTTTCACGTTGGAAAATCATTCGGCTTACCTTCACTCACAGCCGTCAGCACCCACGAAGGTGCATGACGGCTATGAAAATGAGCCCCTTAACTTCTTTTGATACAGAAGTAGAGACCAGGACAAATGACTTGCCCAAAATCTGATAGCTGAAAACTTATTCGTTTACCCCTATATATACTCTCATTCCGGCATCAGCGTATCGAGTACTTTAGTATTGGATGGTCCAGTAGTTTAACCACGACAATTCAACAGTATATACTGGACCCCAAAAAATATTTGGGGGATGAAACTACTGGATTTTCCAGTAATTTTTACTGGTTTCTCCAGTAATATCTACTGGTCTCCTGAAATACTCCGAGTACCAAAAATACTGGATTTTCCAGTAATTTCTACTGGTTTCTCCAGTAATATCTACTGGACTCTTGAAATACTCCGAGCACCAAAAGACTGGATTTTCCAGTAATTTCTACTGGTTTCTCCAGAAATATCTACTAAATTTCTAAAATGCTTTGAACACCAAGAATACTGAATTTCCCCAGGTAATATTTAGTAAATGCTACCCCACTGGCTTTTTCTCAAAAATTTCTGAGGGAATCGGGAGTCTCCCCCCAGGTCTGTAGGGGGCACAGAAGATGTCTGGGGTGATTTTTTCGAAAAATGTTTGCAAGAAGTTATTTTTTGCTGCTGAGCTAAAAATTATGCCATTTTTTAATCTAATTTTAAACTTAATTATTAGGTAACACTGGTCTTTCTTAGAATTTTCTTAGTGTTTGCGTTTGTTGTGTTATGGTTGGTTTTCCAAAAAACCATTAAAACCGCTATGCAGGGAAATTGCAGTTGAGAATTATGCTCATTCGATATGGAAAACAACCAAAGTTAGGCAGTAGAGATGAGCACGGGCCGGATTTTTTCGGCCCGGCCGGCCCGCTCCAAAATTTGCTCGGCCCGGCCCGGCCCGGCCCGCTGGCAAAATCTCGGCCCGGCCCGGCCCGGCCCGCCAAAAGAAAAATTCCAAAATTTTACTAACGATATTATTTCAAAGGCTTCAATGCAAGATGGAGAGGCTAAATTATGCTACGAAATGTAAATTTTGCCATAAAATAACAAGAATCAGTAAATGTGTAGATAATTTTAGTGATTTTATAACATTTTCTAGAGTTGATCCGGCCCGTTTCGGCCCGCTCCGGCCAGCAGCTAAAAAATTTCTCGACCCGCCCGGCCCGGCCCGCTAACCAGTGGAGGTCGGCCCGGCCCGGACCGGGCCGGGCCGACGAGCCGAAATGCTCATCTCTATTAGGCAGTCATTTCTTTTTCTGTTCCTTTTACACTTTCAGTCAGCAACCTGTCGAACTTTGTTGCCGACACCAGTTTTTATAACAGCAGAACATCAACCAATCAACCGAAAGGTACCACACTAATTATGCAAAGCTAACTTCAATTTCTGTCGACGACCTAAAAACATTAATTCGATTGTTTGAAAGTACACAGGACCCGTTTAGGCTTCAGGTGAGCAACTCTGCATAGTATCGATTGATTACGTATAGATTAACATTCACTGTCTTTAAATTTGAGCAATGATAAAAAACGATTCAAAGTTTTGTAGCAGAAAAGCCGATACTAGCAGTTACTGGTGTATCTACAGTGCCATACACCACTACGTATCAACAATAATTTAAACACTTGCAGTATATGCAGACATCTTTACGACTCACTTCATGTTATTGTTATTCTCATCATAAAATAATGCAGCTTGCTTTTAAATAGTTAGAAAATCTAGTAAAGTATCTAGTAAGTAAAAAAACACGGGTTAGGGCATGTTAGGAACTTAAGGTGGTGATTTCTTTTGGACACGTATCGTTGGTTGACGGCTCGCATCAAGATAAAACTTTTCAAAACAAGTGCTTTTAGCGTTAACGCCCTGCGCGCCCGCCCTTCAAACGAACGACGTTTGCGTTCAGGGCAGGTTTTGCCAATTTTTGAAAGTTGGGCAGCAGTTGCAGCACAGTTATAGCTTTGTTCATTTGAAAGATTTCGTTGTGCTCTATATTTTGCGTTTTGAAGAAACTTTCTAGCTCTGCTCTACCACGAGATAAAGCCAATTTTCTTATTTTGTTTACCAAAAGTTGTCATTCTTGCAGAAATCAAATATTGCATTACTTTTTAAGCTACGCTAGTCGTTAAATTAAGCTAAAAGTGTCGATTGGAAGGTCTTACAGAGATAAATTGTCGGAGACATGGTCATCTTCGAATTGCTATCCTGTGGGTTTTGCTATCATAAAGAATGTAGATTTTGCAAAAACCAAATTTTTTCAGTGATTGTGGAGAATGTAGTATGCAACCCTTAGCAAACGAATTCTACACAAAAATACTGCAGGACCCATTTGGTTGCCCCGATGGCTGCTGTCTAGCTAAAGTTGTCGCTGCCAAAGTTGGGCAAAGCAGGCGAAATTTAGGTTGCGAATACGTTTTAGGTATTTCCTCAACGAAGAACGATTTCATTATTTCTAAAAAGGGTCCCCAGCTATATATTTGGTAGTGGTATCGCATGATGCAAACGATAACCCAAGAAAAATTTACTTCAGTAAGCACATTTTAAGAGTCCACTATTACTGGTTAAAGTAGTTAAAATTGCTGGAAAATCAAGTATTTCTGATGGCCGGAGTATTTTAGGAATCAGTTGATATTTCTAGCAAAACCAGTAGAAAATTCCGGCAAATAAAATATTTTTGATGCTCGGGATATTTCAGGATTCCAGTAGATATTACTGGAGAAACCAGTAGAAATTACTGGAAAATCCAGTATTTTTGGGGGTCGGAGTATTTCAGGAATCCAGTAGATATTACTAAGAAAAGTAGTAAAAACTACTGGAAAATTCAGTATTTTCTTGTATCGACACATTCTAGGAGTATGGTAGAATCTACTACTGGATCCAGTACAAATTACTGGAAAATCCAGTATGTTGGATAACCCAAATCCAGCAAGTGCTACTAAAATATTTAGTAGAAAGAAACTACTGGAGAAACCAGTAATTTCTTACTAAGACATGTCCAGTACTTATTACTGGTCTACCTCCAGTAGTTATTACTCCACTATCCAGTCAAATCTACTAAAGTCTTTAGTATTTCTGAGCTACTGGAGCTGTTCCAGTAGAAACTACTAAAGTATTTCTAAGAGTGCTGTAATGGACTCCCTAAATTTAAGACTTACATTAACTTATCACTTGCAATAAAATAAACTCCAGCAACACCCACAGTGATACCATATTCCCCAATTTGGAGGGTTTACGTAGTCAGTTTCCCTGGAAATAGTATAAAATGTGTCGTAATAGAAGAAGCCATAGTAGATTCCGTCATCACCATTTTTGGCATCAAATGTATGAAACTGTAATGGCTACTCTTAACACTTTTCCTTAAATACCTTTGCTTAAATTTGCCTCGTAACTCTTAGACTTTAAACTCCGTATGCGGCAATGTTTTTAAAAGCTTAAACTAACTTTAAGTCTAACTGCAATTCCAATCCATCCTTGACCTACAGCTAACTCCCGCTTAATGTTCATTGTGGCTATGCTACGCCGAAATTTCTACGCTAACCTGCGCTGCCCTGAATGTAACATTACAATTTTTGTGCTATCAACTTTGCAATATTGTATTTTCGAATTATGTCTTGTACTGCGGTTTATTGTTAGCACCCTTTAGAATGTTGTATGCCGAGTTGAAAAAGTCTCTAGTTGTTGAACTAATACCGTACCGTGGTCAACATATACAATTTCTCTTAAAAGTGGAAATGTGACATGTTGTCTCAAAATTATAGTCGTGATTTCTGAGCACTGGTCTTTTTGGTTTAGTAATGCTAAACGTACTTGTTGTAATTAATTTGTTTACTTGTAACTTGCGCACAAGTCCACACTTTATCCCAATTGTCTCAGCATTCTTTATTTGAAAAGCATCCACTTGAATGTTTAACACGTCCTGCTCTAGTACTTATTTATAGAATTGTCTGAATAAAAGCTAATATAAGTAGTTTAGTTTATTACTTTGTTTCAGATAGCTACTATGATCAGTGACTTGTCTAATTATTTTGGGGTTACCTGTGGAATGTCAGTAATCGGTGCTATGGAACTAATTATAAGCCTGCTTGGATTAGCTTTTGCGAAAAATACATGAAACACCAGCTTAAGAATAATACTTTTCGGAATCAAAAACCATGACAAGTACTTGCGAAAGCGTGCAGGTGTAACGTGCTATAGTTACCTAGACTGGACGGGATTTATTTTATTTGTCCATTTATTTATTAGCTTATTTTGTTAGAGTTAGTAAAAGGTTTGTAAAAGTTCTTAAACTCAACGAATTTCAGTAGCTTATATATGTGGAGGCAGCAAAATCTGCTTACTGGCATGGAGTAATTTTTATGGATTTCACGAGTTTTAAGAAGGGAATCTTGAAGTCTAAGAACTACTATATTCATGCTGTTTAGTAACCCGTTTAGTAATTCGTTTAGCTGTTCTTGGAATATGTGGAAGGTTTTTCGAGGTTTTGAGGCTTAGCTAGTTGAGTATTTCGAATTTTCTTCTTAGAGTTGATTTTGATTTGGGCATAGCTACCTAAAATTTGAATTCTTGATATCATGAACAATTTTGTAGGCATTAAGGGGAACTGTACCTTTTGTATCATGACTCTAAGACTGTTTGAGTATTTTGGTGACGCTGGTCTTGAAGTGACGTTATCTGGGTTTCCACTTGAATACTTTCTGGAGAAAGAAACTGAAAGAAAGGAGCCTTAAGAAAAGCCCTAAAGTAATCAAAATTTGACCCCAGAGTTACGTAAGCTCTCTCGACCTCATGCTGGGTGGGCTCTCTGACGAAAGCAAAGAGAGCCCACAAAAACATGGATACGGTAGGAAACATGGACAATTCAAAAAGTTTAGAGCGCCCTCTAGCAGGGGTACGGCTGAAGTTCAGTTCGTGAGAGATCTGAACTTTAGTCTTGGGTTGGCAACTAAAGTGTGCGGCTGTGCATCTCTGTATTTCGCTCAAGTTGTTATTTTGGTCGGCAGTTGAGCCGTTGGCTTGTGATAGCCTTTTCTGTTTCTGGTCGCGAAGACCCTCAGTACTTTGTAGGAGACTGAATCGGAGGATCGGATTGTCATTGTCATTATTTCTTGCCACCCGGACCCATTTGCCTTATTTGTGACATTATTCTGGTTGTGCCAATCGCTGTCCCTGCCGAATCCTACCTGTTCTGTTTTCTTCACTTTTGGATCATCTGGAAGGTAAACCAATGAGTAAGACGAGTATTAGTTTTTAAGTTGAGAACGTTCAAAGACTTGCAAAAAACTTAGGCTGAAGGTATTTTCCTATGCTTCACACTGACCAGTGTTGCTGTTTCTCGGTCTCGTGTACAAAACTCAGATAGATTTTACGACAGTAGAGGGAGCAAAAAATGGTTCACACTCTTCTCAACATTCTGCAAGTGGCCGTTGTAATTGGCCCTCTTTTAGACATAGGTCTCCTCGCTGGCATCCCAGGTCTGATTCAGGCTCTGCCAGTGTGCACTCCGCCCGTTCAGTAAGGACTGTATTACCGAATTGTACAAGACACGCCAAGCGATGTCTGGCCTCACCGCACTTCTCTCATAAGGTGCTCATGTACCGACAGCCAATGGTCTGTACTTGCCGACCAGAACAGAAGTTCGAACCTTCTTTTCCGCTCAAGGGCGCACTGACTCCTAACACGATGACATCTACGGATGAGGAACCGTTTATTCCGATTGCCAGTTCTGAACATCTAGGCAATTGAGTTTGTGAAGCATTTCGGGAACATGAAATTCCGGTAAATTCTAGTACGGTGGGAGTTCAGTGTGAGATTTTTTCTGACGAATTAATTGAAAATTTGGATAAAAAGGATATCGTGGCACCCCTCTGGCTTTGATGATTTTGGGACTAATGCTGTCTTCGGCAAATGCGCACAGTGCCTCAGATTCAGGCACGTCGCATTTTTTGGCTGATGAGATTGCTAAGATAGGTACGGTGGTATTGCCTAGCTGGGGAGCTGTAAAGTTGGAAGTGTACCGACCAAGCTTTACGAGTGGGAAACTGTGCACAAGGAGAAC